>CAUOFW020000314.1:0-240626 GCA_963454935.2 Ilex paraguariensis
CATTTGAGACTATCCCTTAGAATTATGGTGGACTTTTGAACCCTTTTAGATTGTTAAACATCCATAATATTATCTAGTCAAAGACAGATCATTTACATTGGGATTAAGGTATTTATGAGAGGTAAATTCTTCATGACCTAATCTCAAGAAATTGACAAAATTCAAACTTACAACTCGTCTGTATTATCATTTGAGACTATCCCTTAGAATTATGGTGGACTTTTGAACCTTTTAGATTGTTAAACATCCATAATATTATTTTAAACATGATTTATCGACTCATTTTACCATCAAACTCTGTGAGATGGGATTGTATCACCACTCCGTTTATAAATGGATATTTCATTTGTATTGAGCACCTAGAATCGAAAACAAAATTAACTCCACATCAACAATTCATTCATCCATAAATATAGACCATCAAGTATAATCTCATTTTCCATTATCCTCCATCGTTATTTCTTTACGTGAAATTTGGTAAACTTTTGAAGCCCTTTAGATCGTCAAACATCAATTGTACTATCTGAACCAAATTTATTGACCCAATTTGTTAATTCAATCTTATAAAATGAGATTATATCACCATTCTATATACAAAGTGGTAGACCTCATTTGTCATGAGCAACAAGAATTGAAAACAGATTAACCCATGTAAAAAAATTGGTTCATATATATAGACCATCAAAGGGAAACTCATTTTTAGGCGAGAACATTTCTCCTTGTATCAATTTTGTTAATTTGATCTCTAAAATATTTAATTCGTATCACTTTGAATCCTAATCAAATAATCCATCAAGATTTTTTTTATTGAAGTGACTGCATGTCATTTTTTTAGACCGTTTATATGTCCAACACGTGATTATTTCGTTAAAAACTTAATAATCTGTCTATGTAATGACCAAAATGATATGAATTGAATACTTTAGGACTCAAATTGACTGGCCCGTTATTATACCTTTCTTTTAAAAGTAAAATTATAACTAAAAATAATAATTTTTTTTTTTTTTTCCGATTCCATATGTTATCCTAGTTGAAGAAGTAGAAAAGACGAGCGAAGTGAACCTTTTCCACCATGTCAACCTTTTTGCGGATTCGGTTGGACTACACGGAAAACTGGTGAAAGGTCACATAATAGAATGGGCTGGCCTGTTGGTGCAGTCTTTTCTTTTCTACAAATGGGTTGGGAAAGTCTTTTAACTGGGCCGAACACAGGCCCAATGGAAATTCCTGCCCAAAACTAGCTTTTAATACTTAGCAAAAACAAAAGTGTCCATATTAATATTAATTTTGTTAATACGACCAAAAAAAAATGAACATAGTTTCGTCAAGAACATTATAAAACTTTCAACATATGTTCAATTTAAATCTTTCAATATTTTATATATTTAAATTTTCAAGTCATATAATTCATTTTAACCTAAATTGAATTCATAGATTCAATTACTGGGTTAAAATTCAACTTCAATTCTATTAATTCTCTGGTTGCATAACTCGGATTAAAATTCGAGTAGAGTCGTGCTCAACTCCAATTCGATAATATGAGTAGGGTTATGAAAAACTAAACTCTAATTTACACATTACTACCCAAATTCTAATCTATGCATTAGATACATCTCTTTGTATATAGTAAGTATTTCAAATTATATTCAAATTAGTTCACTTGGACTGATAATCGAGTTAAGCTATTCAGACTCGATTCGAATTTGATTTGAACTCGTCTCGTGTTTTATATGAGTCGAACTTGAATAATTTTATTCGTTTATATGTAAAAAATTAACTTATTCGAACTCGATTAGACTCATTTTTTAAATATATCGAATTAGAACAATTTTAACACAAATAAGTTCAATAAGCTCAATTTAAACTTACAAAACACAACTCAATTATTGATCGTGGTTATGACCCACTCAATCCTTAAATGAACTATAATTATAATCCTGACGTAGCTAACAAAAATAGCTCAAGTAGGACAAAAAGCTTTCTAGACTTTGGGCCACTGGTGGGACCCAGCAAGCGTTATCCTATGCCAGGAGGGCCCCATCGCTACATCACCAACGAGTGGGACCAATCTCCATTTATGAGAGCATATATGCTCCTCATCAATTTAGTTGCTTATGTGTGTAGGTTTGACTCTAGCGCTAAGGTGGGGACCACATTCCACGCCAGTGCTTGATAATTGAAGGGAAACTACTTTAAAAGTGAGTGCACAACCAAAAAAAGGCCACGTGTTACAATGCTGTTATTAAGCTTAATTATAGTTGTTACCCCCAACATTTTGCTTGACTTTGTCTTCACCCTCCGTTTTTGACAAGTTTTAATTTAATCCCTATAATGACTTTGTCAAAAATCTTAGGTTCAATTAATATTATTTTCAAATATTTTTATTCTTAATTTTTTTTAAGTATGGTTTACTTTGTATTTTTATTTTTTTCTCTTTCATACTTATTCTTTTTTGAAGTTTTTTATTTTGAAGTTTAATCCCACACATTTATACACTAGCAACAATGTCTATATCAATTAACAATTTTTTATTCTTCTTTTTTTTTTCTTGAATTATATAATTTGAAATTAATTTTTATCTATTATTTTGAAGAAAAATGATAAAATTTGTTCAAAATACATAATCTTAAAAAATATCAATATGTGTATACTATCGTATATGAATAATGTCTAAAATAAAAATTGTATTAAACCACAAATTAATATGGAGGATTTTTGCATATTTAAACCACAAATATCAATATATGTACACTACCTTAATTCTTGCATATTCGATTGAAAAAATAATAAAATATTAATTTCCTTAAATTGTAGAATTTATTTTTATCTATTAGATATATCTAACGATTAGAAATGCTTGTAAATTAATCTCAAACAAAGGGATATAAAGGTAAAATATATATTTTCATTATCAACGGCACTTGACACAGGCTGATAAAGAGTGTTAGTGAAGTTTCAGAAATAGAGAAGGTATCCTTGAAAATATGACAAATTAGGAGTGTGGCTGATATTTTTTCAAATTTAAATAATTTTAAATATGAATATATTGCCAAGTGTCATATCATTTTGGTTGTATCCTGCTTGTCAGCTGCCTAAGTTTTGTTGGAATTATTAGTTTAATACTAGCATTTAGATTACCAACTATGCTAATTTAAATGATTACAGTTGGCAATTCGATTTGATACTTTTATTAATATCTTTCATTTAGTTGAACAAGCGAAGGACATACACATATTTTATTAAATAACAAAATAACATAATGATATAGATAGATAAGATTGATAATAGAATCGAACTTTATGAGCTCGAGCCGAATATATGAAACTCGTTTTTTTAAACGATTCTAAAAAATTGTTTAAACTCAACTAATTTAAAAAATAAATCGAGCCCGAACTAAGCTCAAAGTAAATTAAACCCGAGCCAAGTATAAGTAATTTGACTCGATTATCAATGTTTATGTATAGATGCTAGAAGGAACTGTATTTATGAAAATTTGGTATTGTGTAGGTTAAGAGGATAGTCTGACGGTGATAAGATTTTATATAACAAAGTTTGGTGTAAACAGTTGCTTAAGTTTTTAATAAACTTTTTGATTTCTACTTACGCCCCCCCAAAAAAAAAACTTTTGTATTTGGACACTCCTTACTTTTTATATTGAATATGGTGATTGTATTTAGGTATATTAATTTATTTTAAGTTTTTATTAGATAAAAAAGCGAAAGTAAAAGTGAATTACACAAAATTAAATAAATTATTCTTTATATATAATAATTGTTTTATCTGAAAATGTTGAAGTTCATTTTATTTGTTTAATTAGTTTATATTGATTAGTAATACAATCGGCTTGGTGTTGCCCTTACTTTGATTGTGGACCCTTCTTATGATTATTGCTCCGTTTCGTAGGAAGGATGAAAAGTATATAAGATAGAAAATATGAGAGATATATTTTTTATACTTTAAGGATATAAAATAGGAATGATACACTTTTTTTTTTTTTTTTTGGTTGGATAGATGGAAAATAAAAATGACTAATTTTTTTTTGTGATGCCTAAGATTAGAGTTGACAATCAAGTCGTGTCGTGTCAAATTCGTGTTGAGTCATAAAATTATGAGTCTTTTATATTTCTTGTTCGCGTGTTAGGTCATTTTCAAGTTCGTGTCGGGTTATAATCAAGTTCGTGTCATAAAATTTGTATCGAGTTCAAGTTATGTCATCATGTTGAGTCAAAAATTTTCACTCCTAATTACGATGAAAAAAATATTTTTTTTTAATTTTAATTTTAATTTTTAAAAAATATATATATATGTACATATTTTTTATTATATTTTTTATATGAAATTAATGTACACATAATATATATAAACAAATGAGATACATTTTAATACAAACAATTAATTTTTCATCCACTTTTCTTTCGATTTTGAAGAGATTGATTTTAGTGAGTTGGAAGAAAAGTTAATTCATCTTTTTTCATCTTCTTTTTTCTTTTATCAAACATGATATTTTATTTATTCCTCAAATTTTTTAATTTTTTATTATACCAAACGGAACACACGTGTTTGTGTTGGTGGGGGAAGATTATGGTATCTAAATTTTTTTGATATAAATTATTTATAATAAATAATAAATAATTTTTAAAGTTCAAATTATTGGCGATTTTCCAGCCCAAAAATTATATATGACCCAAAAGTTAAAGAAAAGAAAAGGCCACAAAAATCGTGCCGTTGTCTTCTCTCCCATGTCGGTGATGTCCATGTGTTTACAGCTCCAGCCAATGAAAGCAGTTGCCTAATGTAACCTTAGATTTTGCTTTTCGCGAATCTCTATGTTTTCTTTTTTGGAAAGTAAACATAGGGATTCCCGACGTTACTCTGTTGTTCGTTCTTGCTTCCCCACTGTCTCAGTCAGTCTCTCTATCTCTCTCAGGCCCGGCCCTAGATATATGCAAAAGGTTTTGCTGCTCTGCTTTCTGGCAGCCTCAGTTTTGCTTTTCTTCTCTTCAATCTCAGTCCCACTCCCCAGGGTATGAATTATTGAGTTCCATTAGCCTAACATTATTTTGCTCTTACCCCTCTTGAATAAAAATTTTATTTCGTTTATTAACTTGATTCACTATAATTTTTTGATTGATTATAAAAATTTCGTCTCGTTTGGACCAAAATTTGTTAGGCGACTTATTCAATAGATTTTTAGGCAAAATAACTTTTATCAGCACAAAAGAAAAACTAAAAAAAAAATGACTTATCTAAGAATTTTTAAAGAAAAATCGACTTTTTCAAAAACATTTTAAATGGTTTCAAGAGTTTTTTTAACTCAGATTTTTTCATTTCATTTTTCAAACTTATGATTTGTACCAGTTGCAAGCCTCCTAAACAAGTAACAATAGTTTTATGGTCTTGTTATTGGCTTGGTCAGAATCATGGTTTATAACTTTCTAAAAAAAAAATCCTACCATATCAAAAGTTATAACTATTTATTGTAAAGTTATACCTTTGAAATGAGACACACGATTGATCATAAATTTTATCTAAACAATTGTAATTTATTTATTATGAGTTATAAATTTGATATTTAAAAAATTATAATTTTTGATACGATACCACGGACAATATTGTAGACTTTCTCAAAAGGACAAATACGAAAAAGGAGGCGAGATGAGAAAACTCAAGAGTAGTGTATTCTTCATTATCAAATTGCAGTTGTACTTGAATTTCAGCATCAATGCTGCAAAGGCCTTACCCTACATTACGAATCATTTGAACCATCATCATCCAAAATTCCCCAACTTAGCTTTAGGGGGTCCACTGGTCGCAAGCTGAGTCTGTTTACACTTTGAACCATAAAAAAGACAACGACCCTTGATTGATCTTTTTTACCATAGGTGAAAAAAAGGTATCTTCTTTTGTGCCATCATAATAAATTAGGATGGATTTCAATTACACATACTTTATACTCGTGATTGTAATGTAATTGAAGTTGTTTGAAATCACATATGAATCGCAGTATTAAAACAAATAAAATGTCTCTTAAAATTAACCCTCAAGATAATAATCTCAAAGATATAAATTGTTTGAACTATCATCTTGGATTCTTTAATGGACTATTTACACCTACCCACTTTGCCGCTTTTAATGGACATATGCCTTTAATATTGATATTAGAGCGATGAAAAATACCATGAAAAGAATCATAATCACATTTAGGGTTGATAATTGAACTAGTTCGACCCGAATCTTTTGAGCTTGTGTTTTTTAAATGATCTTAAAAAATTGTTCAAAATGAACTGAATCTGAATGAACTCAAAACGAGTCGAATTCGAGTCGATTTCAAGTATTGACATATAAACAAGTCGAGTTTATCAAGCTCATTTTTTAAACGAGTCTAAAAAATTATCTAAATTTAACTTTTTAAAAAATAAATCGAATTTAAATGAGTCTAAAGCAAGTCAAATTAAAACCGAACTCGAATAGCTTAATTGGATTATCAGCCCGTACATTGGTAGATTTAAAACTTTTTTGACAGACTTGGGCAATTCAAGTCGGTTGGCAGTGCCAGTCTGAAGGATGTATGCTTATCATTGAAAAGAAAAACACAAATATGGACCATATGCCATTAACTGACAATGAGGCACATATAGAAAATACAGAAGTGTAGTCGCAAAAACAGCATTACACAAAAGTACAAGGGCTCCGTTGCAAAAACCCAAAATTAAATGCAACAAAATGACAAAAAAGATAATGATTTGGGCACCTTAGAGTGGTGCACCTCTTATAATCGGTGGAAATAAAAATTTGAATATGGATAACTTTTTAATAAACTAACCATTAAAAAATGCAGATATGGTGGGTAATGCAGCAACTCAGACCTTCCATCCATGCTTGAGATGAGGGAGACATCCACAGGTTGAGGAGAGAGAGAGAGAGAGGAGGTTTAAGGGAGGCTTAGGTCTACCAACTGGTAGTTAGAGATTGCACTCCTTAACCAAACATCATCAACAGGAATAGCCAAGTCAAGCAACAGCACCAACAACTAGGGGGTAGAGAGAGAAAGAAAGCAAAGCTAAGCAAAGCCAGAAAGCGATACCATTAATAGGGAATTTAAGACAGAAAGGGGAAGTTATGATTTCTTTTAGGGAAGAATTTGAGGTTCATAGATAAAGAAACCTTTGAGGTGTTTTCATGTAGATATAGAGAGAGTACAAAAGAAGAGAGAGAGAGAGAGAGAGACTGTATGCAATTCTCACGTGCGCAGAGAAATATGGATGGAATGATGGAAAAAGAAAATATATGATAGGAAAAGAGTCTTTGGGTGATGATTTTCGTACTTTGAACTTCAATATACTAAAGTTCAGTTTCTGATTTCTTTCTTTCTTTCTGTTTTTCGAGTTGTTGATGCTTGTGAATGCGTATGAGAGAGAGAGAGGTCAAAAGGGTTCTTGTTTGAGTCGCGGGATCGGTATGGTTCCGTCAAGGATGATCTTTCCGGCGATCGGAGCTTTTGTGTTCCCCATAAAACAAACAACTGTTATCGGTTTTCAGGTACTTCAATATTTTATTGTTTTTACGGCTGACTTTGTTTTCATTATCTTCTTATAGCTGCTTACGACAAATAAATTACTTTCATCTCTCTCTTCTTCTCTCAAGGTCTGTGGACTTGATGATCAACTTCTGCTAATTCTTCTTGAATATCTATTGTGGATTATGGATCTTTCTCTCACTTCTTTTTCCTCTCTCCTTTTCCCCTTTTTTTTCTCCTTTTTCTTCTTGGTGGACATCCAGAAAAATTATGTTTTTCTTGGTTTTGACAGTTTGATTAGCTCTTTATTATGTGATTTTTCTATGTATTTCTGGGGTTTTCTTCTGATTCTGTTTTCAGGGCTCTTAGAGTAGTCAAAGGTTCCATTTTGCTAACATTATTTATTTGTGACTGTTTGAATTTGTTTCGTTTGAACCTGTTTATGTTAATGCAAATCCATGGTGTAGTATTGTTTTTCTAATTCTGTTTGATAAATGGTGATTAGAAATATCGAATTTCCTGTTCATAGAATCCAATCATAAAATTATTATTTGTGTCCATGTTCCTGAGCATTTTTAGGCACTTTTAAGAACCAGTTGAAAGATTTTATAATTGAATAACACTTTTTTCTATTTTCGGTCTTAGAATCGGCATCAACTGATAATTCTTACATTGGCCTGTAACGACAGATTTCGTGTGTAACATAACACAAAAACAATGTTAGATTACAATTGTTTGATTTGTTTAACTTGAATTATTAAAAGTAATGTGGTCTCTCTTCGGGCCTAATCACAGACATTATTTAACTAATTTTGTTAATGTATACATGGCCATTTTCAGTTCACAGAGTAACTAGGTAATCGAATCAAATTCCTCAGTATCATAGTTTGGGAATTGACAAAGAGATGGCCACTTATTTCCCCAGTTCAAACAATCAAAGAGATGTTGCACCAATGCTCTATATGAGCCAACCTCTGTCCAGCTCTCATACTGAACCATCGGTTCTTCCTGGGAATATGATGATGTATATGAACTACTCATCTTCTGCTGCCTCATATTCGGATACATTGGTAGGGAATTCCCAGCAGATTGATGTTATGGCTATGGGAGTTTCGGATTCCAACTCATCACAACAAGGAATTATGGCAAATCTCGGGGGGTCTCGAACTGGGGAACATGATTTCAGTACATGGAGGGATGGTAGGAGTGAAATGCTACTGATGCACCCTATGGATGGTGCCATGGACACACTTCAAAGCAGACAAAACTCTCAAGGATTATCCCTCAGCCTCAGTACTCATATTCCATCTGGAATTCAAATGTCTTCTATGCAGTACAGGAGTAATAATCCTGGTTTTTCTTCATTCTTGAGTCCTAATCCATCCGGCGAGGGTTGTGGGAGGAATGTGTCTTTTAGACATGAGAACTCTCAAAATACACAATCAAGCAATACTGGAAACATTCCACATGCTTTTCTAGCGAGCAGTCCGGATTCAATGAAAGCAGATATTTCTTCATTTGGAATGCCAACTACAAGAACCATTCCGAATTTCAAGTACCTAAAGGCAGCACAGCAATTGCTTGATGAAGTTGTGAATGTCCGGAAAGCTCTGAAGCGGCATGATTCCAAGAAGGAGTTGGTGAAGGATTCTAAAGAAGTTGATGGCGGATCAAAAGATGATAGCTCAGTGCCTCCCGCAAATGGAGAGTCTTCAAACCCACGAGAGTCGTTGAGCGACTCACCAAGTGAGCTTTCAGCTGCTGAAAAACAGGATCTACAAAACAAGATGACCGAGCTTTTGTCTATGCTGGATGAGGTGAGACCATTACCAATACCCTCTTAAGTGTTTGGTTTGCTAGGTTTTAAAGTCTTTATCAACGGGCTTTTGGTCTAATGGTACTACTTGTTTTATGAAAGCTTTACCCTCTTGAGGTCAAGGGTTCAAGCCCCTCCCCCTCCCCCACCCCCGAAAGAAAAAAAAAAAAATGATGTCTCTGGTCTTAATAGTCAATTATTTTGTAATCTCTGCACCTACCTCCAAACCTTTCAGTGCTTGCTGATTTTGGCTAAATTGCTTCTTTGTGTTTTGAACCCCCCTCCACCCCCAAATTCATTCATTTTCACTTGAAGATTTCATGTTTTTATTGTATGTAATTGAAGATTATGAGATTTTTTCTGCATTTTTCGGTGTGGTACTGCTAACTGGAACATATACAAAAGATGAGATTTATATTTGCATGCATCATGATTTCTCAAAGAAGGTCCTATAAAGGAAGACAAAATTGAAGGACCTGCTATGCCTAACAAGTTTGATGTGATAATGTGACATGAAATTGCAAAGCTTAAGTTCCAGTGATTTGCCTACAAATTCTGGGGGTTTCTTCCTTGTATGGGAACAACATAATGGATGCAACAAAGTGGATTCATGATGGTGTTTATCTGTTTATCTAAATTATGTGGTTTTTGACTTCATCAAAAGCATTGTTCATTTCCTCCCAAATTCTCAAAAATGTCTTAGATTTATTTACCCCCTCAAAAAACTACACACACATGTGCACTAATAAAGGAAGATCGAAAACATATCGCTACCTTTTTGGGTTCTTGGAACTTACCAGGGCAAATAAAAAGCCAGTAATCTGAAAATTGTGAACTGCAAGAAAGTGGAAAGAATTCAGAGCTGTACGCCTATTCGTTTAATAGTGTAAACCATTGCATCAAGATGAGCATGTCTCAGTGTAACCGTCTACCACATCCCCATGGTCTATATCTTCCTAGATTTGATAATTAACATTCTATTGTCACAGGTTGATAGGAGGTACAAACAGTATTATCACCAAATGCAGACCATTGTTTCTTCATTTGATGCAATAGCAGGATTTGGGGCAGCTAAACCCTACACAGCACTTGCCCTCCAAACAATTTCACGTCACTTTCGTTGCTTGCGTGATGCAATAGATGGTCAGATTCGAGTAACAAGGAGAAGCCTCAGGGAACAAGATGGTTCAACAAGTAGTAAAGAGGTTGGAATATCTCGCCTTCGTTATGTGGACCAGCAGATCAGACAACAGAGAGCCCTTCAGCAGTTTGGTATGATGCAACAACACGCGTGGAGGCCACAGAGGGGGCTGCCCGAAAGCTCTGTCTCAATTCTGCGTGCTTGGCTTTTTGAGCATTTTCTCCATCCGTAAGTCTCCCCTGCAAACCTATTCATTCTTTTGATTTTTTTCCTCCGTTGCACTTTTCATTATGTTTGAGCACTTCAACTGATTTTTTTTTCATAAATTTCCTGCTGTCCAGCTACCCGAAAGATTCTGATAAGATCATTTTAGCAAGGCAAACAGGTTTGACAAGAAGTCAGGTAAAAAAAACTATTATATTGTATTGTAATGTGCAAGATAAGACTCATGCTTAGGGGCATACATGATACAACATTATTCTTTTGGTTGAGCTGAAGTTTGTTCCTTCATCACTCATGTTGATAATCTAGGTTGGGAACTATTTTTTTGAAATGGTATCAGGGATTAATGTAGATATTATGGTGAAAATTTGCTAAAATCAACCATGTTGGCGATAGCTAGACTTTCCGTAACAAAGTGGAAAGCATTTAGTTTGAAATTGTTCAGGAAAAAGTTATTCCTGTTAAGTGATTACTTATTACCTTTGGAGGACAATTTCACTTTGGCAGTCATCTAGGGGAACAACAGTGTGGTCTGTGATTGTGAGAGCAGATGAGCTATGTTTACTTTTGAGAGATTCATGGGAGGGGAGGGCTAGGAAAACATTCGAGCTGTAAACTTGCAATATGGACATGAAAAAGATATTGAGACAGAATATGAATGAAGGATTAAAGCATCTGAGTTGCGATGAAGTATTTCTGTCTAGTTCATCCATTTCTTGTGTGGTTAGGATTTCTCTTTATGAAAATCAGCCATGAATCATTGAATTATATGAAAAAATGTGTCGAACCAGATAAAAAGTTTATGTAGATTGGGACTTTTTGAAACATTGAGAGTCCTTAGTTGGTGAAGTACAGATGCCCCTTTTATCATTAGGTTTGATGAAGGTTGATTGTTCTTGACAGCATTTGGCATCTGCCTTGTATGCTTTGTACTTTGTTCTCCAAGTATAACTTGTTTATGCATCTACGGTATGGCACAGGTCTCAAACTGGTTTATAAATGCACGAGTGCGTCTTTGGAAGCCTATGGTTGAAGAAATGTATAAAGAAGAGATTGGTGATGCTGAAATGGACTCTAATTTTTCATCAGAAACCACACCCAAAGCTACAAAAGGCGATGATGCAAAGGCCTCTGAGGATGGAGGGGACGATTTACACCAAAGTGCATCTTCCGCAGCAACAACCGGGCAATTCTTTGAGTCAAAATCTGATCATGTTCATGATGTTGAAATGTCGGGACCTAGTACCGATTGCGATGGAGAAACTGAAACTGAATATGGGGTAGGGAAACCAGGAGGGGGGGACCAAAGGCCTACTATGGATGACTATAATCTTTTCCCTAATACCATGGTTGTTCCTGCTGCATACCACATATCAGAGTTTGGAAGGTTTGGAAATGGAAATGGAAATGGAAATCATGTATCACTCACTTTGGGATTGCAGCAATGTGAAGATGGTAGCCTACACATGTCTATGGAGGATCATTCGAGTTTTGGGACCATGAGAGGGGGTGAAGTATACGAGGCGGCCGCCTCTTCTGTTGAGCCTCAGACGGCAGAGTTTGACTGCCTGGAACCCGGAAACCGACAGCACAGTTTTGGCCCCTCCCATCTGTTGCATGATTTTGTAGCATGAGAAAGAAGGCTGAACCACTTTGTTGAAGTTTTGAGCAAACATTCATTAGTGAAGAACATTAATGGAACACATTTGTAATATAACAAAGATTGATTGGAAGGTTGGACCAATTGTAAAGATATGGTAAATAGATTTTTGTTTAGTACGTTGAAGAAGTTTGTAAGATTACTTGGGGATTTGAGGATCTTGTCATTGGAAACAAAAATAAGTAGGACTCGAGTCTTTCGGAGCTTGAGTTGTGATGGCCACAATGCTTTAGCCATTGTTCATGGTATGTTCTGTTATGTGCTCTCTCGAATAGACCTCTTTTTTACCCCACATTCAAAAGACGGATCCATTGAGGCTAATGTTGGCCTGAGTAGAGGTAGAGCAAGTCTTCTTGAGACTCGATGGAGGGGTTTAACTAACTTAACTAGTGAGTGTTTGTTTATGAGCTAGTTAAAAAGAAAAAAGTTATGCTTCATTAAGATCTGCGGGTTTTGGTGCAATAGTAAACACTTTGATCCAACAGCTAAGTCCTTTGAATTATATGTATTTGTTAAATCTTATAGTTCAAAGGATTAAGCAAGTGGAGTTGCAACTCAAGTTCGGCTAATATACTCGGGGGATCTTGTATTTTCGTAAAGAAATGGGTATTTGTATTGTTTCTTTTACGCAGCCAATAATGTCAAGTTCTTTGAAAATCAATAACCATCCTCAACTAAGTTTTATTTGATGTTATAGTCTTGATAGATAGGGCTAATAATTGAACCAAGTAATTCGGGTTCAACTCGTTTTAAGTTCAGTTCGGGCTCAGATCATTTTCTAAACAAGCAAGTTGGAACAAATTTTGAAACTCATTTATATGTAAAATAGTCAAGTTGCTCGAACTCAGTTCGAATTCATATAGAAAAATGAATAATTTTTTAAATTCGCTTAAAAAAACAAGTTCAACAAACTTGACTCGAGCTCGCAAAACTTGGCTCGATTCAGCCCTAGTGATAGATGAGCTAGGGAGCCATCAATGAATAAACAGAGCTTAGGGAGCTCACTGTTGTCCAAAGAGAAATTCATTAGCAATTGCTGTTGGTGCTAAACTTTCTACGGTTTCATTGGTGGTGAGGGTCGATTAGGAAAAAGTTGTAGGAATGAAGCAATCCTGAGAGGATTTTGAGGTCCTTCCGGTATTAATTCCTTCGTTTTTCGATCACCTCAAATCATTCTGAAGGAAACCTACTTGGATACTATGAATCTCACATGAATTCACAATAAAATGAACTAATATTGAAGAACTCAAAAGGAACTAGGATTGGAGAAAATTTGAATCGAGTTCTTTCCACCTTATTCGGATCTTGTTCCATTGTTCACTTTGGTTATGTGAAAGCTACAAAAGTCAAACAAGCATTATCCCACTCAAGGAATTAAATTTCTTTTCTAAACATTCGAAAAATTTTCATAAAAATAAAAACCGAAACGAATCATTGAGTAAATATCAAAATTCCTATGTTTCAAGGTATTTCAGTAAGTTTTTTGGTGTTTCAGCATTTGTCATCCTATATTTCGGAATGTTTCTGTGTGTTTCGTTTCAGAAATAAATTTAAAAAAAAAAAAAATTCCATCTTTGTTTCCGAAGAGTTTCCGTTTCCAGACTCACTGGAACTATACACTAAAACAAAATTTTGATCCTTAATCCCACTACAAGTAAATCTACTTGAAAACTATTAAAACAGGCTTCGAAGATGAAAGAAGAGAGAGTATTAACACCAAGTAAGGTACAAAAGGTAGAGTCATAGCCATAACAAAAAGAATAAACAGCAGGTATGCCTCCCTCTGTAACAATCACTTGATCATTTGATTTTAGCAAATAACCTGGCAATGAATTTCACTAGTCGGAACACGATCCATTAACAATCGAAGAATTGTATTCCAGTTCAATCACAGTTTTTGAGTTGATGCTGCCCCACCTCTTTGGTGGTCCACAGATTCAGATTGGTACAAACCTGAGACATAAAAGCTGAGGAACTAACAACCTGGTATATTCAGCAGTTGCTAGAATGAATGGTAAACAATCAACACACGTAAGCTTAGTATTTAAGCAATAACCTATACTTCTGGACAACGAATGTGACGTTGACGCATTGGTTCTGCATGCTACGTTACAGCAGCAATCATCCATCAGTTCAATTGTAAGCATATCAAAATGCATATAAACAATGCATCAACCAAGAATGCAGATCAACAATTTTGTATATATATTTACAGCTTCAAGGAAAGCAGATAGCCCTATACAAAGATAAGTATCTCAAACTCGGTTGATAGAGTAACAGGCACAGATAATAAAACTGTCAGTCATGCTAACAAGCTCTGCTAGTATCTAATGGACATCCAATTTGTATCTCCATTCTAGATCCAGGTCACAAAAAAGCATTCCCAACATACCTAAAACTAGATATAGTTGAACAGCAATCTGCCAAGAACTGCCCTTTTGGTAGTGTCCCTAGCTATGAACAAACTCATGCTCGAGAGAGAAATATCCAATAAACTTCCAGCCCAAGCCTCAACCTCTGTCACCATTTACCTGTAAATAGCAACATAGAACTTAAGATTTAACCATATAAACTGTCTAGGTTTAAATCAGGAAAAAATGAAGTCTCACTAACCTTTTGCGAAGGGCAACGACATCTTCATTTAACCATGGTGTTTCCAAAAAAATGTCACCACAGTCCTTCACATCTACACTCTCAATGTCAAAGTCTTGGTGACCACAGTATTCGTTCCACTCAAACCACATCTTAGCTATCGACTCCTTTTTGAAGCAAGTGGAGTGATCCTCCTCTTCAGGTGAACTGGCGGCAACTAATCTATATGTGTATACTTTCCTCTCCTGACCTGGTCGGAATGCACGCCCTATTGCTTGGCGCGTAATGGAAGGATTCAGATGTATATCCAAAATGATGATTCTGGATGCTCCCACAAGAGAGATACCTTCTCCACAGGCTCTGATTGAGCCAAAAAAGACCCGTGCATCGGGCGAATTGTTGAACCTTTCCATAGAAGACTCTCGAGCATCATTATCTGAATCACCTGTGATCACAAATATTTCTTTCCCAATACTCCAACCTTTGACCTTCACAGCCAATCTTTCCAGGAACTTCAAGGGCAGGAGATACTGGCCAAAGACCAACAACTTTTCAGCTCCTGATTCACACAAACGCAACAGATTAAGGAAAAACTTCGCCTTTACTCCTTCATTCACATCCAGTTTCTCTAAAATTTCATCAATTTTTTCCTCATCAACTCGGTCTTTTGCTGTAGAATTCTTTGCCAGGGATTTCAACTGTGGATGCACATAAATAGCACTCCCATCAGAACTTATTTTGAATTTTCTGCCCAACTTCTTAAGCTCTGCAACTTCACGTTTTTGTCTTTGGCTGAGACTAAGGAACACAGTAAAATCCACAAGTCCTGGTAACTCATCTAGGAAGTCTCCCTTATAATAGTGAAGAACCTTGCTTGTCATCTCCCTGAGATCTTGGATGACATTCACCTTCCTCTTGAAATCTTCATCTTTCAAGAGAGAGTGCTCCACCAAATCATAGAAATCTTTATCTGAAACCTTGTACAGGTTTCTTCCCCTTGATATCTGTACTCTGCTCAATATTCGCTTTTTGATGGATTTTGATGTATCCAATTTCAGAAACTTCGGACGAACAAGATTCAAGATATTGAAGACTTCCTTGACATGATTCTGGTACAGTGTCCCCGAAAGTACAACTTTTCGTGGAGTCTGGACCTTCTCAAGGGAGGTCAACACGTCAGTATCCTGGTTTCGGGGGGTATGACCTTCATCCAGGATAAGAATAGACGGATATGTCAGCAATATCTCTTGGCAACCAGTTGCTGCCTTGCTGGTATCATCATCACAAACAATGGAAGAAAATTGCTTGTACCCTAAAAACAGGATGCTCCTTTCCCCAGCCCATTGTTTCAGCACTTCCAGTTGCTGAGATCGACTATCTGCTTTGACAGAGTAGAAATCATATAGTGAAATGTCCTCCACTTGCCACCTCTGAAATTCCTTTTTCCATGTAGGCAAGATGCCTCTTGGTAACACCACCAGCGGTCTAGCAAAGGGATACTTGGCCATAAAACTCTGCATAAAACTGATGATCATGAAAGTCTTTCCTGATCCTGGAGCATGGGCCATGATGCAACCCCCTGGATTATCGGTCACCAGGTTACTGAGCAAAAAGTTGAAGCCCTCAACTTGATGGGGTTTCATTTGCTTCCTGTGCCTTGGATGAGCAGAGATTTCAGCAACAATGAAATCATGCTCGGGCAATTTGGCCCGATCAGGAAGGATTTCTGCTGGATCTGAGTCTCTGGAAGTCCGAGCTTCATATCTATAAGTTCTGGTAGACCTTGTTCCCTAAACAAAAAGGAAATTAGACCATATAAGTAAGGTAACTTTCAACAAAGGTATAGAAAAGGCATCTAATTATTCCAGAACTTCTGTTCAAGCAGCTACTTTGCACAGAGTATCCATATCTGTATCTATACTACACACTGTACAAGGGCTAATATATTTGAAGCTACCTTTGTTTAGTAGATCCCTAGCATAATAACATTTACCAAGAATTTATCCAACGCTGGATTAATGAAGCTTCAAGGATTGGTTTTTGCTTTTCAACTTATTTGCGAATGTAAATAAGCAGTAATACAATCCAAATCATTTCCAATCACAACAAATTTGGACAGATTCAAAATAAGTCCTACTTTTCCCACCACAAAAAAACCATTCAGTCATCAAATTTGCATTGGAACAAGTAAATCCCACTTTCAATAATTTGTCACAAACTAGTTCAAAACTCAGAATAATAGAGTTTATGTTCTATTAACCCTTTCTTATGGAAATCAAGTACACCTTTACCTCAAATTTTTGTAACCTACTTGCTCCTACCAGATACTGTGATTTCATATGGATATAAGATGTAACAAATCATGTAAAATCTAGTATTTTTGATTAAATTCTTGTAACAATTTTTTTTTTCAAATTAAATTGTTTTGCAAGCATTAAAATAATTGAGTGGATCACAACTCAACTTATTTGGTTTATTGTTCCAGCTAGTTCTGTCAACAAATAAACATGATTTCCAAATCTGTTTGCAATAAAAACCTAAAGGGCAAAAAGAGATTCGATAAATTTAGGACTTATTTGAACTTTTGTTTAAAAAGTAGGACTCAATTGTCTTGATAGAAATTTAATAAGACTGAATGGTTTTTTTGCCCAAAAAGCAGGACTTGTGGAGTATTTTTACCAAACAAATTTGCTCAAACCAATTAATATGCCCCAAAATGCACACTGGTTACACCTAGCGGAAAGCAGAATAACTCCTAAACTAGCAATAGAATGTTTTCCTGAGCATGCCCGACATATGACACTATATAATGGTAAAGCACTAATTCTGAGCCCGGGCATGTATTTGTGAAGCAGGTACCACTCCATAACAAAAGCCCATGTACACTGCATTCATAGTAGAGTAGAATTGTTTACTTTGAACAAGAAACTGTTATTTGGAAATCCAAAGACCTCAGCAGATCGATGGTAAATCATCAGTTCACATCATTGTTCAAGGCACTCTTGTTCCTCCTCGACATGCATAGTGCACACATAAAAACGACGAACGCTATATTCTTGTTGAACTATGGATCTGTCCACCCTGGAGCACTCCATGATGCCACTATAGCACTACGTCTATCTAATTAGGAGCCAATAACAAATGAGACACGAATATGTACTGTGCAGCCATTCTTTTGATAGCATTGAAAACAATAGATAAGAAATGCAATCTGCTTATGCTGCAGGGTGGCAGATACCCCTAGCCTCTGTCCAGACGTCCAGCAGGTTGACTCAAGAAAATTCAAGCAACGTGCAGTGGCTCTTAGAAGTAAAAATCAGGTAAAAACAAAGTAGAAACATAGATATCACCTAGCCAACCAATAATGAAATTGAGAAAGATATTACAGGAGCTGCCTAATTTTGGTTTTGCAAACGATTCTCATCACTCTACCTAAAACTTTGCCTTAACCGACAAATTGTTTTAGGTCGTAGAATATGGCCCAGGTCCACAAACTCAGAAGGCGAGTTTAAATCAAAGAAGAGAAAAATAAAATCTCAGTGTTGGTACACTTAAGGATTTTAAGTTGGACACACCTAGAATAAGATATGATTGTTCCAAATGAGAGAGATTTTCATTTTATATTTTCTAACACAGAATGCATGATGATGTCTTCTGTTTTAGTTGAGGTTGAAACTAGAAACTACCTTCCAGTGAGTTTGGAAAAAAAATAAGGTGAGAGAGCAAAATAATGCCTAAGCTTATTAGTTATTAAGAAAGGAAAGTTGCATACCTAAATTATTTGCCCAATCATACCGAAACCAATCAGTGTTGCAACCGAAATCAATGAACTCAAGAAACTATTACATGGCTTGTACTTGAGAATTTTCAAGCACTAATCTAATCTTAGTAAGAAAAAAAAAGTTTTGCAGAACAAATAAGAGGTACCATTGAGGTCCAATGGTTCTAGTTTCGATTCTTAAATAAAAAGCACCCTAGGAGGAAGAAAGGCAGGGGTAGTGTCAATCCCCCACCTCTGTCATTGACATTATAAAGGTATTGACAGATAGAAAGAAAGAGGGGAAATACCATAAAAGATTGGACATTCCACTATTCCAGTGAACTAGTGTCCTTGGACCTCTGTCTATTTTTTTCCACATACAAACCACAGGATCTATAAAGAAAGTTCAAGTGTGCATTTAAAGGTCTATTCCATAACAACAAAATATTAGTTATTCGTCGAACCAAACAACCGAATAAGATGAGACCTGGACTAGACCAATTTTCTAGTTGCCAAATACCCCCTAGAAGTGACCAAAAATTGAAACATGGCACTGCAGACCATAGTTTTAAAACCCGGCTTGGACATTAACCCGGCAAAAGGACTAGGTCAACAGGTCACTGGTTCAACCACCAAGTGACTGCTCAAACTGGTCATATAATAAAAAAAAATAAAAAATAATTAATTATGATAACAAATATACTAAAAGAATATAATAATTATAACAATAGCATATTTAATGTATATTAGATCAAACAAAAACCAAAAAATTAACAATTGAAACTACGTATGTAGTACAAAACACCAACATGCTGTTCACATATGTAGAAAAGTGTATCTATTGTATTAGCAACTAATATCTTTAACCTACACTAAGAACCAAAGATAGTCCTTCGGTTGCATAATAAAAACCAAAAACAATGACAAGTCAGCAAAAAAAACCAGACTAATTTCAGATAGTGGTGTTGAAATCGCAGAAGTGATCTCCCACTACCAAATGCATTTCGGCATGGAGATTGGTGAGTGGGTGAGCGTGGTTCTCGAGAGAGAGAAGCAGTTGAGATTTGAGACTTGAGAATGCAAAGAAAAGAGAGACTTCGAGAGATCAGATAAGGCAATGAGACAATCTAGAGGCTTAGAGATTTGATCTCCAAGAGATACGATCGAGAGGCCGTCTGCTAGAGAGAAGAGCAAGAGCCAAGAGGGATTTGATCAGCGAATTAGGGCAAAAATGCCCAAATGAACAAAAAAATCTGATTATATAGAACTTTAAGTGAACCGGCCAGCTTAATAATAATCGTTCGGTTCTAACGGTAACCATCCGGTTCAATGGATTTTTGCCGGTTTTTATGCTTGAACAGTCGAGTTGATAAACCACCCCGATTTAGAGTCTGGTTCACCAGGTTTCTGGGTCAACCCACTGGGCCGGACCAGATTTTAAAACACTGACACTTCCTCAAAAGGGAGCATGGTAACTTTTAACCAAATCTACTGATCCGACACAACTAACCCAAGACTTAATAGTCAGGTTCAACAATAGAGTCCTAATGTGTGATGAAGTCACTTCAAGCTGCTCAACATGTGAATAATATTCTTATATTATGAAGTCCACCCAAAGCAAACCTAAATTACCATGATCTCCATTGTGAGAGCTTATCTCACGACTATAAAATAGCACCTGCCAAACTAGTATATGAGCCTTGTGAGCCTCTCTACTCATTACCAATTGAATTTGTTTTTTATACTTTAATGTGGTATAAGAGTTAGACTTTAGGAAGCTGTGGGCAAATCTCAGTTTAAACAATTGGTTAATCAATTAACCCTTCGTTCATGACATTGGTGCAGTTTTTATATGTCTGAATTTTTCTTCTAATATCTTGTTTTTCTGTCCACATACAAGTTGCGGTCATACATGTCAGGAATGTTATTAGAGATTGTCCCACATCAATGTAATAACATCTCTCAAACTAGTGTACGAGCCTTGTGGGTTTTCCCACTTGTTACCAGTTGGTTTTGGGATGCTTTAGCATCAACAACCCAATTATTGAATGCCATCAGTAGATTCAGTACTACCTCATTATGGCCAGACTCAGTAGACAATCATTTGAAGAAACCAAGAAGTCTGGTTGTACCAAACCTTAAGGCCCTTTGCTCTCTTATTCTGAGTTGAACAAAACGATGTGGAATGAATCACCGAAATAGTGCAGTTGACAGCTATCATTGTTACTATCTTACTAATGTAAATCATGAGGTATGCACAACCTTTCTCAAGCTCTATTATAATATATATGTTAAATAATGAATATACATACCTTTGAGTACTGGAACTCAATGATGCTTTCAATTCCTTTTTGAATGACTCCACAAATGCGACAAACATAACCAATATCATCTTTGAAGATAAAAGAATGATCACACTCTTCTCCACTCTCTCTTGCATATTCATCGGTTGAAGGATCTATAGCAGTATCCTAAAACAAATAACAGAGTTTAAGTCAATGTTGCAGGTACTTTCAGATTGAATACTTGGATGTTCATAAATGAAAATGCAAATAAAAGACAATATGAATATGATATTCGAAATAAGACTTCAAAAACTCCTTAGTACTATTCATAAACCATGTACCAAATCAGAAGCTGTCACCTTAAACAGTGGAAGTAAGATTAATGCCTAACTGGTTGTGGTTTTTTATTTCTCGTGCTAGTGCAAAGGATGAGCAGCACCTGTTGGAAATTGCAGTATACTATAGATGTGTAAATCATAAATAAGTTTAGGTGATGTGCAGTTAAGGTACAAAAATCCTTGGGAACAGAAAACTGGAATCCAAGCACACTTGGCCACCACCAGGTAAGAAACTCCGAAAGATTATGACAGTAAGAGGAAAAAACCTTACAAAGTTTTCAAAGAAGAAAGTAAAAAGACTTGTTTCTGTGAAAATATGGCATGTGGTGGCCTTGGTGGTAACATTATAATCAATATTTAACACTTTCATCCCAATGTTTGGCCCTCTAGATGCAAATGCATTGTTATTCAGCAAATAGTCCTTGATATGGTGTCCATCCTTACCCAACCATGCGAAAACTGCAGCCAAAAATATTCTATCACCCCTCCTGGTAATCCCTTTCCTCAATTCCTAGTGGGAATCATCTCTATGGCATGCCCTGCTCTTTTGGATATTTGCAACTACATATCCCCCAACAAAATTATATTATCGCCTGATTGGTCCCCTAAATATATTATCCTAGGTCCACTCCAGATCATCTAAACATGAGAAGACCAAAAAAAACTTATTTTCAAGAGCGTGCTAGCCACTGCTTCATTTCATATAGTGATAACACTGCATCATTTTTTTTTCAAGACCAAAAAATACTTCTTAGAGCTCCGCCTATAGTAAGGGGAACTTTGGTTGCGCACCTTTCTCTTATAGGGTTCTATTTTCTCTGACTTGACTCAGCTTGACATACTTGACTTGTCATTGGTTCAAATGCAATAGTAGGTAAAACCAACCAAAACCCCTCCTTTTGTCAGCATGAGAAGATTGAGACGCTGGGTTTCTTTTAGTTATATCAATTATATTCCTATGAAAAGTATCAATTAAGTACTATTGTCAGATTTAGATTAGAATATAATTTACAAACTAGAATATATTCTGAGTTTTGTTGACCTAGTACCATTGTATAATTAATTTGTAGCCTACTTGTAGCTTCCTTGTCATTTAGGTTGCTACTTGTCCTCTACCTCTCGTTAGATTGCTAACTACTATTTGTTTACTTGGTCTTAAAGCACTTCCCTTTGTTATCACCAGAGATCCTGAATATAGAGCTTCAATTTCTCTTTTAAAGGAGATTTTGGAAGAGTGAAATTCAGATTTGGGTTGTTCCTTTGTTTTTTTCCCGGTTCTTCTTAACGCTTGAGTTGGCTCCTCCAGCTCTGGTTATCAAGCCTTTCTCTCTATAAAATGCATAAACTGCTTCTAAACAGAATTTTTCAAGCTGATCTGAATGTTAATCAGGTCCGCTAACTACGTGGGATACATCATATAAGATCATAAAATAAACAGGAAGACCACAATATTCTTACACATATTCAAAGAGGCATTGATTTTATTGTTTTTGTCTCTGCCCTATTACCACACTGTTGGAGACATAACAATCCTTTTAACATCCATGGCATTTTATTTGAAAGCAGCACAGCACAACACTAATCTTAGTTAAGTAAGACAGGTAGCAAATTTCTCCCTATGACTCACCCAAACCTAAATAAATGTATGGGTCGACCTTTTCGAGCCATCCATATAAACAAGGCAGTCCCCCCCCCCCGGAAAAAAAAAAAAAAGAAATCCAAATGGATCATACATGTTAGACTCTCACCAACCAAAAGGATCATTAAACTTGCATTTTTCAACAACACTGTTAAAATTTATTAAAACTTGCTTCAGGGAAATGTTGGCAAAAACAAGAATAATCTTAATAAGTAGGTTAGGTTGGATTTGAATGAACGTAAATTACAGTAAATCGGTTAAGTTTACACATTGCAACCCATCTAATAAACAAGTTCTTCGAGTTTCACTCAGTCTTATTACACGTGCTCAACCTAGCCCAATACCACCCTGAACCTTCTGCGACTGAATGCCAACAACTCCTTTTCTCTTATTCATCCTAAAAGGAACAAACAATTTTCTCTGCAGATAAGATATTGATTCTAGTCCATGATAAGAAATGATTCCTCTTCTCCTTATCCAGTCGCTTAGCATATAGTTGACTCTCGAATGGCCATCATTCACTAATCAAGGAAAATGTGCCTATAGATATATTTTGCATAAATATCATTAGAACATTACTATTATCAACGAGGAAAAGATATAGTGTGTTAACATGTGACATAGATAGAATACGATGTTAACCCAAACAGAAATAAACAATCGCCAGAAAGAGTGAGTATTGGTTCATATTTGTAGCAAGAAGCATGTGACCAATAGTAATTTGCCGGATAAAAAGTCATTTGGAAAACTTGAAAATTAACAGTTCCATCACTTAATAATTTTGGATCTCCCAAAATAATCAATTATCAGAGAGTAAACTATTGTTCCATTTCTTCTATTTATGGTTTAACTTCGTAAAATTTGTTTCTCATGTTGAGACTAATTACCTCTTAAATCCATCCACATAGAACCCATTACAGCCAATTACCTACCATCCGACCTCCAAAAAAGTGGATGATCTTGTCCCTAGTTCCTTATTCATTACCCTTCCCAAGCATTTTTTACGCACTAAGCCATCAGGAAACCACACCTTAAACAAATCAATCACTGTCAATAAATTTAAATTAAAGCCTCATTAAATTGCACAGCTTTCCTTGGAAGTGCACTTTCTGACCAACTTGACCAAGAAAGATGCTTTACATTGTGTTGCATGCAAAATTAGTATAGTGATAACCTAAAACACCATATTTGTAGCAGCTGAAGTTTTCTGTTTTTATGTTTCCTTTAACTTGTGAAGATGAAAGGCCTTTTGTGGTTGTCCCTTATTTGTATTAGATTGTGATAGTGTGTATCGAATTCAGCACTGCAATGGATAGTCAGTGATAGGGTTTTGGTGTAGAATCCTATACGATAAGCTAGAACATTTTCTTCTACTTGTAAGAAAAACAAAACAAAAGTACCTTAGAACATTCAAGTGCAATAGACATCTCCTGCCAAATATCAGCCAGACCATCAAAATTGGCATCAGATTGCGCATTGCCATCCTCCAATCCCATCTCATCCTCTACACCAACATAGACCCCTTTATCTTCGCTGATTTCAGTTTCATCAGCAAGACCTGCATCCTTTTCTCTCGAATTAAGGATTTGAACGCAATCCCTACCCTATATATGACAATAAGATCGATCAATTAGCGGATCAGAGTGAACAGATATTAGAAGAATAAACTCATGTGCAAATAACAAACAAGGATATTTGGCAACTTCTCAGTAAAAAGGAAAAATAGAATCTCAACTTCACCTTCTCACAATCAAGAGTACACAATCAAAATCATCATAAAGTGAATTGCATACAGATGATGAAATTTATAGGACAAAACATACAGAAAAATAAAGCAATAAAAAAATCAAACAGCAGAATATATAACATCCAAGTTGCGAATTAGAGAAGTCTGGAGAATTGGAAATATAACTGAAAAAGCTCGAAATTTACTTGTCACCAGAAGAATTTTTGCCACAGATACGATTTGAATGCTTTATGTTATGAATTAAGTTAAACAAAAAGAAACAGTTAACTTGATCTGCAATTATATGCTGCAATGAGGCATTACAGGTCCTGCCATACTGCATATTGACTAAGTCATGCAACAAGTGCCACTATCAGAAAATTTAAGTAAACCGAAAATCAAGAGCATGTAACATACTAAACATATTTTAAGTGATGCCCCGTTGTTTCTCCTCAGAAGTTTGCACTTGTTGAGTGCAAATTGCCGCCAAATAATAAACTATTTTTTTGAAACAGTCACCCAATATTGACCATTAATCCTACTCCACAACTGCACACAATGTCTCTTCATTGTTCTCATCCACAGAATTTGACTGCAACGCCCCTTCTCTGCATTCTGCCTTCTAGTCAAGTAGAGAAAGGCAATGCAAATTCTCTTTTCTTCTGATCAGCAACACAATGGAAATCACAGCTACAGTTTAAATTAGATTCTTTGGGCACTCATACAACTAGCCTTTAAAATGCAGATATATCCAACCATGTCACTTCATATGTCATGGCCAACAGAAAAGCTAAAACTAAGTTATTAACATCAATTCACACAATTTTCTCCAGTAATAAGAATAAGTTGTAGGACACCAAACTATAGTACCACCAGCTTGGCAAATATCTATTTCACCACTTGTTGCAAGTTGCAACAGGGAAATGTATGCACACCAAGATCCAGTAAATAGTAACTTCAAAAGTATAGAAATAAAAAATATTCAATGCAATCAGGTAAACCCTGACAATTAGTTTCTACAACAATTACATCAAGACCATATCAAACCAGAGCCATCAGAGAAGCCTCATATCTATGCTCATTCCTTGTTTACAGGAGCAGACCAATTACATGTTCATGGTCATTGGTATTCTTCCACTCTCTTACATGCAGATCCTGATTCAGAATCCAGAGCCCTAGGTGAAATATATATGTAAAACGTCTCGAATATCATGCTTGTACCCAAGCGCGTTCGCAAGTGGGGCTGCATATGGGGGAGGGGGGAAACAAGATGGAGTTATGTCTACTAAATCTTTTTGTGCGAGCATCTAGATCTGAATAAATGCCAAAAACAGTATGCGTAGTGTCTAAAGCACCAGAGAAAAGGTCAGAAATCAAGTACATCTCTTTTGGTCTCAAAGAATGTGGAGACCAGCTCTAAGCCAGATCAGTATCTCCTTCGAGGCGTTCTTCCACTCTAAAAAGTAGAGGTCCAAAGTTAAAATCCCAATTGGGAGTTGGAATGCAAGGGTGCTTCCCTACTTATTGTACTAGCCAAGGAACATAAAATAGACAAAAGAAAAAATTCAAAAACAGGGCTTATTTGTTGGGTCGGAGAATAACATAAAAGCATTAGTGGATACACAGAATCTTTCTTTTGGCAAGCCTCTAGAGGTCAATGTTATTGAAGCCAACAAGTGATGAATTCATCAAGTAGCCATTTCATAAAGAAGCAATTTGACAACTGCTCTTGGAAATTTGAGAATGGCTCTCTATATGATGTTATATACAAATGACTTACTGTTAAAAATTTCTTAGTTCCATTTTATTTTCCAAAAGTACGAGTATGATTTCCATACCTATGTCTTAGTCGCAAAATTCCTTCTACTAAGGTGAAATATTTTGTTACGTATTTCGTCAGATAATAGCCTGCTTCTGCGTAAAAGTTCAGTACCAGGAGACCATGATGAATCTACAAAGTTCAATTTGGAGAAATCTCTCTCCAAGGAGTCCAATATGGATGCTGACACATTCCTTCTAAATTTTCAGTACTTTGGCTTCGATTAAGCTTGAAATTATCCCAATGCTTAACAATTACAATCAGTCAAAACTATGTCACAAGCACTTGTGTAGATGCCTTTGTAGGTCAACAGTAACACAATTTCTGGCGGAATCAAACACAAAGCTTTCTTCATTTGACTCATTATATCATTATATCAAGAATTTAGCACTGCTTACACTTTTATTAGCTGCATTATACGATGTGAGCTCCAGAACAGCAAATGCAGGACAAACTTACCACTAGATCCTTTATTAGAAACTTGCCAGCTGGATTGTTCAAGACAACCTCCTGGTATGGGTGAAAAGGCCTCCCATTTCCAGGGTCTTCATCATCTGAATCAAGGATGACAACAGGCCCGACTACTCTGGCAGGCTCTGCTCCTTGAGGAACAACATTTGTAGCATGTTCATCCTCTAAATCAATGATATTATGAGTCGAAGGAATCGACAATCCATTTGCCTTTGAAACCTCTTCATTAGAGTTTTTTCCCACAACCAGATGCCTATACAGAAGGGTTGGATGCATAATATAATAAGGCTTTAGCATTTGTGTCCTCCGAGCAAGAAGCTCTTGTATTTCTTTCGTGACACTTCCATATTTCCCACAATCCAGCTCTTCCAACAAATCAGGTATTCCAAATGGGTCAGAATGGTCAGCAATTTTCTTTTCAAATTCATTGCCGACACATGCAAAAAAGTTTGTGTCGCTATATTCTTTTTCTTCACTGATTTTTGTCCTTTTCCGCCTTTGGGAATACAAATCTGTTTCAAACATATGAAGATAAATACACCACAAATGAATAATCACATAATAAATATGTTATTTAAAGAAGTAAAAAGAGAAAAGAAATTAACAGCATGCGAACAGTTATTTTAGAAGTAATCCAAACTTGGTTCAAGTTCATCGAAACTCCGAAAGGGTCGGGATGATAGTGATTATAGACCACCACAAGGTGCTTTTCCTTTTAGCAAGTAAATTATTAAGACAGGATGAATGTTTGCATATTTCCAGTGTTAGTCAACCACAACCAAAGATTGCACAAAGTTCAATAACAGAAGCAACATGTGAAAGCCCAGCCTACTACTATCATCCAAGGCATGTATACATGGGAAATGATCGTGTTTTCAGCACTTGAAATGTAGATACTTAGACAGAAATGCTCCATCACATCATTTAACTTCTCCATGCCATTCAATACACATCAAAGTAAAATTAGTTTTATAGTTTACATGGTAAGATATCATTAGCATGTATAACATCAGTGAATTTAGCAAAAACACCGACTTACTTTGCAACAAGGACAGCTGTAACAACCACAAGATACATAAACATATACACAGATGAATAGATATTAACTCTGTTCAAAGGTTGAGAACATGTTTTGCCATGCATGGAGCAGCTGTTCTAAATCCAATGGGCAGAAAAATGTAATCCTACCAGACCACATAAAAATAGAAATGGAAGTATCAGTGGCTGACATATAAATAGAACTGCATCAAAAAACATTAGGCAACAACTCCACTGAAAGACCGAAACTTGGTGCTGGTTGATACACAAACAAGGAAGCCATAATTTTCTTCTAAAAAAAAAAAAAACATGTCAGATATAGTACACCGTCTAATTCGTCAATCCAGGGTTTCCATTTAGATGAACATTCTCATAAAGGACAAAAAAAACTCCATCCTTCACCAAAACAAAATATTTTTATGATTTGGGAATCCCATCCAAATCACATTGTTCCATCATGTGGAGGCAAGATCATGAACTAGCACCATCATTCTCAAACAACATTTGTTCCTTTGCTAACATGCCCCATTGAATCTAATGTAATCAATAACCACATTGCATGCAAAATTCTAGCGAGCCTCAAGTGCCACTGCTGCCATTGCTTCGCTGACCTCCATTTCAAGCCCAAAAAAATAATGTTACAGATTAAAATTTTAAAGCTAAAAAAAAAAAGGCAGACTGCATCAATGAAAAACTACTCCTCTGCTTTGGCTAGATCTCTTGTTCTGCTGCATGGTTCCATGACTTGTCTTCGGAGTATATATAGGAGAATTTAGATCTTTCTACTTCTACCCTTGCTACTTTCTGCAGTGTTCTCAATGTTCTAGATTTATCTTGGAATTCTATCGGTCGATTGAGAGTAAGACTTTCTTTTACTTGTTTTATTTATGTGCATAAGTTTTTTCCCACTTAATGGTCATTAGCCACATCAACCTGGCATGTTCATATGGGTGTTGTTCCAAATGGAACCCGAGTTTTTTAAGTACTATTCATCTTTGGTTTTGATGGAGTTCATTGTATAATATCATCTCCACCAAGTTTTCTGCGTATTAACCATTTCTATACTTGGCGCATTATGCCTCCGAAGTCACGAATGATTTCAAAAATCCAGAATTTGTACTAGACACGTGTTACATTGTGTTCTTACTTCTTATCAGATGTGCTTAAAACTCGGTGAATAAACAAATGCAGCAGTCTGTCAAATTCCATGACCTCTACGTCTCGTCGCAAGAAGATGGGCCTAATAGAAATTTTTGTCGAGACTAATGGCCCCTCCACCAAAAAATTCAGTAGTTGTGCCTGAACATTACACACCATGAATTTAATAAACCAAGTTAAAGAGAATGGCATAGTAATATCATTGTAAGAATTGGTTTCCGGAGAGAAAGCTGCTCGCGAGCCCTTTAAACACAATCAGAGATCCCCCCTATTCTTGGATCTGAATAACAGATGCTTTGCTCACAATATCTCGAGAGAGAGATATTATAAGCTACTTGACCATAAATTGGTTGGGGGAGGGGTCAATCTTCGCCATCAATAGATGAATAAACTTGGATTCCTGACCATGCAGTAACCTCACATAAGTGTTTTAGCAGCCAACTTACAAAAATATTAAAATTTGTCTTTAAGGACAATTAGAAATCCATTTAGCCTTAAATCTTAACTCAAAGTTTGAAATACTTCCACATTTCTGCTGAAGAATCCAACTTTCGCACTCGCAAATCGCAATAATCTTCAATTCTTGGAAACATTCCGAATTTCTACAGCCTTCATGCATAGTCACCATCCACTTTTCTATTAGAAGCATCCAACCCAGTGTTTTGAAAAGCGTGCCTAGGCGCTCGCCTAGGCAAGAAGCGAGGCAAGGCGAAGGTTTCTCACTTGGAGGATTCCAGGCGAAGCGAACGTGGCCGAAGCAAGCAAAAAGCGAACAAAGCGACTAGCGACAAGGCGAGCGTCTTAACCTTCCCAGGCATTTTTATTTTAATTTTGATTATGGGTCGTTGATTAGACAATTGGAAAAAAAAATTTAAGACATGAATACACCGAATTATTCCTTTACCCCATAAATACAACCCAAACCTAATTTTTTTTCAGATTGTCTTCGTTGGAGCTCTGCTACACGATCGCTAGAGCTGGACTGGACCATCGCTGGAGCTGGAGTGCGAGAGAGCTAGACTAGACCATCGCCAAAGCTGCTGGACCATCTCTGGACATAGGGAACACGATCACTACACTGTACTGCTGCTGCTTCCTCACTGACACAGGGAACAGGTAAGTCTCTTCTTCTTCTCCTCTCTTCTATTTCTGTTTTCTTCTTCTCTCTGCTGCTACTTCCTCACCGATTCTGCTTTTCTCTTCTTTTTTTTTTTCCTGATTCGAACAGGCAAGTCTCTTCTTCTTCTCCTCTATTCTATTTCTATTTTTTTCTTCTTTCTTCTTCTCTCTGCTACTCTTTCCTCACCGATTCTGCTTTTCTCTTCTTCTTTTTTTTCTGATTCATCTCCGATTAGTAGTCTCTTTTATTTTTTAAGCACTCATGACTTTTTTTTTATGATCACTAGTCTATTTTTTTTTTTTTCTGATAAACAATGCTTCGAACAAAACACATTCCTTTTTTTTCTTATTGATATTGATGGAATTAAACGTTTAAAAGAATTATACAAACAAATAAAAACAATGAGCTTTAATGCATTCGATACATGTGAATTTTTTTTTTGCTCTTTGATACATGAGAAATTGTTTACATGTGAAATATAAAATTGTTTATAATTGTTTTGAAATGTTATTTAGTATATGTGAATGTGCCCTTGTTATGGTTTTACTTGCATTTAAATATTTAGTATATATAAAATTAGAACTTAGATTGTTTAGAAGTAATTAAACCAAAAAATAATTTATTTTTTTAACTGTTCGCTTCGCTTCGGTAAAGCGTGTCGCTTCGCTTCTCGCCTAGGCGTTAGGAGCCTTGGTCGATTCGGTTCGCTTTGCGCCTTAAATAACAGTGATCCAACCCATTTTTAATGGGCGGTTAATGTAGAGACCCTCACCTATATAAATCACCTTTGGGTGGTCCTAATCTTTCTAAGGGTACGGTCTCACAAGTGAGCTAATAAAACAAACTAAACAAACAAACAATCAAAGCGAGAAATTCAAATTGATGAGAGTCTTGACCTTCTTACCATCGAGGCCCATCTTTGATAACACATCATATAAATAAACTCCAAAACAATCAACTATGAGTGGGTGATGTTCATAAGGCTCATATATTAGTTAGGGAGATGTTATTATACCATTGAGGGATAAGTAATAACATCATAACTAAACCTTGAATGGTCAATAGGCAAGTCTCTCAATCATTTAAATTCTCCGATTTATTTGTCTATCAATTTCGCTTCAATTGGTTAGCCCACGTGCAAGCTTGACCCCACATAAGGGAGTGTGTGAAGAGAGCTTGTAGCCCACATAGAAAAATTAGGCCCACTCATTCTTCGTGTGTATGGCTAAAGAGTCTCTCCACCCATTACCAACTGGTTATAAATTAGATGCTCTAACATTGCATTAGATATAGGGTTTGGGCAACACTCACTATTTCAATATCATTGATTTGGCAGTTGATTTCCCCTGTGGATATGTCACAAATACACCATGTTATGTCTGTAATTAATTCTTCTAGTTCTCGTGTCTACCTCTTCAATGTGAGTGGGAGTCGAACTTGAGAATAAGTACTATTACTTGTCCCACATAAGCAAAATATCTCAGCTCAAACTAGTGCATGAGCCTTGTGGCATCTTAACTGTGGTCAATTGTGATGGAGAGTTTGAAGAGAACTTGTATCTCACATATAAAAATTAGGCCCAATTGTGGTCAGTGTATATGGTTAAGGAGTCTCTCTACCCATTACTAATCAGTTATGAATTAGAAGCTCTAACATCGTATTAGAGTTAGGTTTTGGGAAAAACACACTATATCTCAATGTCATTGATTTGGTAGTTGGTTTCTCCTGTGGATATGTGACGAATACACCATGTTATGTCACTAAATAATTTTTCTAGTTTTTGTGTCTACCTCTTCACACGCGAGTAAGAGTCACACGTGAGAAAAGTTGTTAGAAATTGTCCCACGTCAGTAAAATATCACATCTCAAATTATTGAAAAAAAATAGATAGTATCGTTGTTTTTCTCATCCATCAAAGCAATATTTCAGACAATTTCACCTTGCCATAGTCAAAGAATATTCCACCCGAAGAAACAGCGAAGCTAACCAGTTATATTACTGCCTAGGCCAAATTGCAACAAAACTCAAACATTTAAGCACAAAACACCAATCCCAATGAGAAAAATTTATAGCCCTGCAAAAATACATGGAGCCTCTAAGAAAGGCAATAAACAAAAGTTCGTTACAAACAACACAGAAAGTACAAAATGAGCAAACCAGAGTAGAACTATCGCATGAACTAAGTCTGTGTAAATCATATACACATTAGCAGAATATACAAACAACAGAAAATTAACATAGGAAAAAAATTCAAAAGATATGCAGCACAATTATGAAATACTCTTAACCAACAAAAAGGGTGTCTCAATAATTAAGAAACTCATAGAAATATGCCGACGACACAAAAATACAAACAGACATGAACTCATGAGTTCATATATATTTTCGTATATACACCCATACAAGCACAGAGGCCAGTAGATATATTACCACTGGGGCTACATGGCTGGAATCTTTTCGAAATGGGGGTGGGCTCATGATTGGTCCGCCAACCTTCAATAGCTGCCTCCATCATCACTAAAATTCAGGGGAAAAAAAAGAGTCAATTACTATTTCAACATTAAAAGCACACGCATGTATATATCGAAACAAATTGCAGATTTAGTACAAGAATAGCTCTTGAACATCATTTTTTTTTTTTAACAAGACTCTTGAACATCGTTACAACCCCAAGCTTTCCCACCAAAAATCCTCCAATTAAACCAACAAAAACCCTAAACTCGCACAAAAGGGACCAACTCTGGAAGAAAATGACTCACATTGCCAAAGGCAGCACAGCAAAGCACGGGCAAGGAGCTCTGTATATCGGACCAGAGGAAGATGAATATGTATAGATAGAGAAAGAGGGTTTGAGAAGAGAGGGACCGCTTTACAGGTAGTGAGCAAAATTACAACTGGTGCTTTTCCTTTTTGACGTTTGGTTTTGGGCAATTTATAATTGGGCAAATTACAACGTTAGTCCTTGATATTTGTTATTTGTTGCACTTTCGCATCCGAAATAATAGTTTCATCAAATTTTCCTTCATATTAACTTGACTTTCGCCCTAACCTCTAACTACAATCTAAAAAACTGATAGAAACTAACACGTGCATGGCGTGTGATGGAGTTAGAAAGTCATCAACCACCCGAGAAAGTCAAATCGTAATTAGGGTTCAACATGGGATTTTAGAATTTCGGATGTACAACAGCTTATGGAGAAATCAAAGATTGTTTCTCATCTCGTTAGGCTTTCAAACACTTCTATAATGACTGATTGATTCAATTATCAACAATGTGAAAACAATGACTTGAATTCATAATCCAGTAAATCAAGTACCATTTCATTTTTTGACACATCGATTTTATTGAAAAAAATCATGTTATTATTATAATTTATTTTTTTTAGGAAAATTTGAGCCCTTATCTCAAGAAAATAAAACTTTTATAAGATAAAAAATATTATTAAACTAAAAGGTCGTTGGTGAAAAAAATCATGTTATGGTGATATGTTCTCGACACTAAAAACTTGGGTCTTTAATATTCGCTCTTGAACTATCAATTTGATCTCTCATAAATTAATTTCGTTAATTATTTTCTAAAACTTTTAATTTCCTTAATTTAATGAAATAACTTAAAATAGTAACAATAATGGAATATACGAAAGATAATGTGTAAGAATACAAACACATGGTGGACCAACCCAATGGACAATTCCCATTTATTCCAGTGAATGAATCTTGAAACGAAATATTCTGAATTTGAGCCAATGGATTCCATATGATGACTATTCACTACAAATGTATATGTTATTTGGTTCTAAGATCAACTTCGTGGCATCTAAGAGCATCTCTAACAATAAATTGTATTTTAGTTATCAAAAAAGTAATTTTTTTTATTTTAATTGCTCATTTTTTTAATACATACTCCAACAGATTTTATATATTTTTAATTATTCATTTTAAATATTATTTCTCATTCATTTTATATTATTATTATTTTTTTGAATAATGAAAGAGAAATAATGGAAGAAAATAGAGGCAGAGAGATAAAATAATATAAAATATGTTTACAAATTGTAATAATGATATTTTATATTTAGAGTATCACTGTAGCAAAAATCTATTTTAGTGTATCCGAAGAGGATCTATTGGAGTATAATTTTTTGCTTTGGTTAGCTAAAGAACATCTCCAAGAGTTGCTGTAAAGTACAAAAATAACTAAAATTTAGCTAATAAAAATAAAAAATCATACTCCAACAGAATATGTTCAAATACTCTAAAATAATTTTTTTACAGTGATATAGAGTATCACGGTAGCAATATGTAAAATTTTTTTATAATATTTTCTCTCACTCCATTTCCTTTATTCCATTATCTCTCTTTCTCCATTTCACTATTTTCAAAAAAAAAATAAATGAAAAATCGTATTTAAAAAGAGTAATTAAAAATATAAAAAATTTATTGAAGTGTGTATTAAAAAAATAAGTATTTAAAATAAAATATATTACTTTTTGAGTAGCTAAAATATATTTTATTGTTGAAAATGCTGTAAGATATCAAATACCAACAATTCTACTATACTCGCTTAAGCCCACACTGTCTACTTAAGATTGTCTCTCAGCCCACGTGTCTTCACGTAAGGTTAGAATTCTAACTACTTCAAAATGGTATCTTATTGATGCCTCGGGCTCTCAGAATGAGGCCTTATTCCACCTGAGTTGCTAAAAAAATAATAATAATTATAATTAATTAATTTACTATAAATGAATTAAAATAATATGGAATCAACTTATGATTTGTATAATAACACTATAGTATAAAAAATATATTTGTACCGTAATAAAAATTAATCTGTTATCATAAATATTTAACTGGTTCATTTGTAGCTATTGTTTATAACAATAATAATGTGCAATAGTTTAGTACAATTACAAAAAAATTTTGCATGTCACGTTCCTATTTGTCGAAATATATATGATATCTAAAATGTGGGCATGGCCTTGAATTTACATGTCAATAATCAATAATGTAAATCAATAATTCTACCATTTTGTCAAAGGATAATTAAACCCAAATCCTCTAAAGTTTATCTCTTAATCACTCAGACCCCCTGACATTTAAAATATTATATACAGATTCTTTGAGATTTATACGCGCGTAACACTTAAACCTCTGTTGTAAACATATCTATTAATAAATTACACTTAAACTCCCCTAAACTTTGTGGATATATAATATTTAGACTTTTTAAGTTTAAAATATTATATTTAGACAAAAAATACTTCAATCAAATACAAGATATCAAATATTTTAAAATTTACAACCAAAATTTATATTATATTGTATCATTTATTAAAATTAAAATTTAATTTTTTATTAAAAAAATCGTAATTAGTATACAATTATACTATCTATTAAAATAAAACTAAAAAATCAAACAATGATATAAGTCATTCATAATAAAACATAAATTTTACATCTACAATTTATATTCTATTATGTCATTTATTGAAATAAAATTTTAAAAAAAAATTTAAAAATATAGTTAGTATATATTCATACTGTCTATTATAACAAAACTAAAAAATTAAACAATGAATCAAACTGTAATTGACACAATATCTTTTAGATTTAATTGGGAAAGTTTGATATTTTAATTTGGTCGTTTAAACGATGAAATTAAATTATAATAAATAATATAATTGTATACTAATTACAATTTTTTAAGAAAAATTTAAATTTTTATTTTTAATTTTATTTCAATAAATGATATAATAGAACATGAATTTTGGTTTTAAAATTTAAAATATTTGATTGGAGTATTTTTTGTCTAAGTATAATATTTTAAACTTAAAGAATCCAAATATTATATACCCACAAACTTTAGGGAAGTTTAAGTGTAATTTATTAATAGATATATTTATAAGTATAAATTTTAGGGGATTTATATGTAATATTTAAAATATTAAGGGATATGAGTGATTAAGTGACAAATCCCAATAAATCTGAGTGTAATTCTCTTTTTGATAGCGTAAGAAATTTGTTTTGTTTTTTATAACACGTGTTTTTGTCCATGGTAAATAAAAAGGTGTAATCATTCAAGGGCAGCCTATTAACATCTGATGACAATTCATAGCAAATAATTAATAAATAAATATAAGACCATTCATTTATGTCAAAACAATACCATTATTTTTTTATTTTTTTAAATTAATCTATAAATAACAATTGAAACATTTTTTTGGCAATATGATGACTTATTTATAGTTCAGAATTTTGTAGCGTTGATGATTTCATTTTACTCATTTGGTGATTTAACGTTAGATGCTAATAAAATGCATGGCAATAATGATGTTTTCTTAAATATATTTTTGTACAAATCTAGCTAGAGTATTGAACGGCTTTGTCTAAATGATAGATTTTTTTATTTTGAACTCGGATTGCATTCGTTTTGGCACATCTAATTTGCAGATTATTAACGTTTTGATGCAACCAACCTTTTTGTGACGAGGTGTAAGGGATTAGGCTGGGGGTTTATGTTGGTTTCACCGTAATATTGTGAATTAATTTTAACCAAACGATAAAAAATTTAACAAATAACTACATTTTTTGGTGAGGGTCATCTAGAGATGTTCAAATTTTCGATTGGCCGCAATTTTCTACCCTTACTCGACCCTACCCCACTCTACTGAACGGTTAGCCGTAAAAATTGAGTAGGAATACGAAAGAGTTTTTGATTTTTCGATTAAATCGGGTAGGAATGCGAAATACCCATCAATTTCTACATTCCTACCATTAGGGATGTCAGTGGACCGAAGCGGGGGTGGGGAGTATAATCTTCATCCCCGTACCCGCTTAAACAAATTTCGTCTATCCCCAGTCTACTCCAGTTAACGGGTATAGTTTTCATCCTCATCCTCGTCCTCATTCGCGTGTAAATTTCTAATCTCTGTTTCCGTCCCCACTTCCTCATACCCGTCCAAGCCTAAGCTCAAGCTCAACTAACATAATCCAAAATTTTAAATAAATTCAATATTTTAAATAATCCAACAACATTTTAAATAATCTAACATAATCTAACACAACATAATGTAAATTGTAAAATATAAAAGACAAAACAATATAATATTATATTTAAAATGTCATTGGACCACAAAAAGAGAAACGAAACTATTAGAGATAAAAGAAGAAAAAGAACATAAAATTAAACTAAGAAAACGATAGTACTACACTTGAAATTTGCTAGAATAATTTTTGTTATTACAATTCATATTACAGCCATAAAGTGTTAAGAAATGAAAAATTAAAATTTCGCTAATTCAATAATTCTCCCTATTTCTTAATTCACTATAACAGAGAAACTCATCAATTTTCATTAACAATATTTCTATTCACAATGAAATGCAAAACTATCTTACTCTCTTTTATCTGTTTTTAAATCATGGTCAATCAAAACTTCTAATAATTTCAATCATCGAGCACAAATAGAAAAAAAAGAACAATCAAGGAAAAAAGTTGATAAGATTGTTACATAGCAATATCACTTGTTAATTTGATTATTATATGTAGTTACAGTAAATATGTTTAGTTAGGATTTGAGAGTATATATATATATAAAACGGATAGCGGGAGCAGGGAGGGGGTGGGTGGGGGTAAGGGTAAGTCCATCCCCGTCTTCATCCCTGTATGGGTTTATACGGGTATTCCCGTATACGTCCATCGTCCAATACGTATAGTCTATCCCCGGTCCAAACAGGATGGGTTTGGATAAATACTCATTTTCCTCCGGTCCACTGCCATCCCTACCTACCATACCCTACTTGCAGAAAATATATTTAACTTGTTAATATTTTTTTAGTAATTATAAGAGTATTTGTGTGGTATAATTTGTATTATAACATTATTATTGTTGTGGATGTTTAAATTGCTAAAACATGAACTTGTTTTTTGTGTAAGTTACGTGATTTGTGGTGAAGTAATAATCTATTAGAGTATTTATGATTTTAATGTGTTTTATATAATTTAAACTTAAAATAGTTGTTATTATATTTGTGTAACAATTATGATGGATTGATGTTCATGATTTCTTGTGTTTTATTATAATTGTTGTTATAGTTGTTTTAGATTTTAGTGTTATAGATTTATTGTGTTGTTAAATTGGTGTGTGTTATTTAATTGAATTGTTAAAATGATTCAAAAATTAATAACTACAAAAATGTTTACCCAATTTTCTCCTCGGCTTCCTACCCGATTAATCGAGTAGGAATATCACACCTGATCGGGTAAGGCAGGGTAAGAAAATTTGTTTTCGCAAAGTATCGAGTAGGAAGACAAAATATTATATTTCCTACCTATAGAATAGGGTGAACACCTTAGGATCAACAAGTTATTTATGAATTAAAATTTTAAATTGGATCGCGTTGTCCTATTTGAAGTGTCACGAATGAATAGCGAATAAGGTCAAGTATTAATAGCAACATTAAGTGAGTCGAGCATTTCAAAGTTTAGTCTGAATCTAACGAGCTTATTATTACAAGTGGGTCTAAAAAATTATTCAGACTTGACTTATTTAGAATTTTAGTCGAGCCTGATTTCAAGTCAAGTCCGAGTAATTCGATTATTTTACATATAAATAAGCAAAAATTTGTAAGTTTCATTCGAGTTTTTCGGTCTCGCATTAACATCGAAAGTATTAGGGGCTCAATTGTAAAGTGATTCAACGTTAAAAAAGAAAAGCCCAGGAAAAAAAAAAAAAAAAAGAGAAGAGAAAAGTCGCAAGCTGAGGCCCTTCTCGTAAATTACCCCCATTTAATCCACCATTTAGTCATTACAAACTCGGTTCTGATCATCTATGCCTCAACGCCACTACCAAACACCACCCTAATTGCTAGGTACATTCATCCTAGAGAGAGAGAGAGAAGATAGAGAGAGCGAGACTTTTTCTCTTTTGGCGCCCTTTCCTCGAAATTATACGGGCAAAGACCTCCAAGATTCCCCATTACTTTCTCCATCTCCCTTCGATTCCCCACAACTCCTAACCCTTCATCTCTCTCTTTTCCTATATTCAACGTCATATACGTATACGTTCACATATATCGTCACTCTGCGACTCTCTCTCTTCCTTTATATCTTCAATGGCTTCCGACCTATCTGTAATCGAGGTATTTAAGTTTTATATATCAGTACACCACTTATGTTTTACTATTGAATCTCACTTTCACTTGATTGAGGCAGTGATGGAGTTTGTGTTGTTTTAGGGCGCGAAATTGTTAATGGTCGGTGCTGGTGGGATTGGGTGTGAGCTTCTCAAAACTCTCGCTCTCTCTGGCTTTAAAGACATTCACATCGTCAGTACACTTTTCTGCTCACCATTATATAGTGTTTTTATGTATTGGGAGCCATGAGTACCAGTTAATATTGACTAATTTAGTGTCTCATTACTTTCGGCTTTTAGGGTTTCTTTCTAGGGTTTTTATTTTTGTTGGGGTTGTGTTTATTATATAATTAGTAAGTCTTTCTAGACCATCTCTAATGGAAACTCAAATTTAAAGGAAGAGACACCTAAATTTAAATTTGGACAAGTCAAAATTTTAAAGATGGTAAAATATGACCTTGGATCTTTAAAGGAAGCTGAAATCTCACCATTAAAGATTTGGGTATGGATTTGAGTCTACTTAGATTTGACTAAAAAAATGAGTCTCTCATGATTTGATATGGATATGGGTGAGGGTGTAGCATTGGGAAAGATATTTATGAGTTTTGTTACCCAAATTTGAATTTCGGTTTAAAAAAAAAAGGTAAGGATTGGAGATGCTCACAAAGCTCAAGTTATACTGGAAGAACTATGATGCAGATTCAGCTGTTATGATGTTATTTTTACTTGGTGATTGAGGGTGTCAAAAAACCATGGGCCTGAGCCCTTTGCAACAAAATAAAATTGAAGAGTAGGCAAACAGCAAAAGTAGTGTCACTAGACATAAGAGGCATCCTAATGTTTCTGTATTAACATAATAACAAATTCCTGCCTTCCAGAGGGCTTGCCCTTCCTCAAACTCCCTGCCTCTGATAATGGGTAGATTTTTGGACTTATGGGATACAAAAAGCTGCCACACTCAAAGGATATGCTTCACAGGGCTCCCACTGGTATTTAGAAATCAAGAGGGTTTAGTGGTTCTTAAGGTTTTCTTCTTGTGATATAAACATATTTGGGTGAAAACAGGGTAAAATTCTTTATTTTTTTGGTGTTTATGAGTATATAATTTCATTTTAGACATTTGTAGTGGTAATTTCAGTTTTATGCACCAAACTTTTAATCTCTTGTTGCTTGATTGTGAAGATATGCCCTTATGTCAGAGATTATATCTCCCGTAGAAGGCATTATAGGTGATTACTATGGGCTTTTATGATTCTTTGGTTGATAGTCACATAGCAGTATTTTGGTGTTGAAGGAAAAGTGAACTCATTTTCCTTTCTTGCCATTTGATGAGTATATTTTCGATTTATTCACATCGTTACTGGTGGGTATTTCATGAATCCACAAATCAGTCAATGATATTTCATGAATCCATAAATCAGCCAATATGGAACCATATTAATTTGCCAAGAGAGGGACAGCCACTTTTGGATTGTTCTCAGTGCCAACTACCCTATATTATCTAGTTTATTTTTCATATGGTTTTTTTTTTTGAGGAAGGAGCTCTCATTCTTCACCCCTACAACTCTTCTTTTTTCTATTGTAATACAATTATAAAATAGCTGTATCACTTGATTAAATACACATGTTGTGTCGTATGTTTTATGTCTATTTAATAATTCTATCTTCTTTATGATGCTTGAATCTGCAGTGTGATCTATGCATTTTTTGGGATTGCTCAAATTTATGTGATCGATGAGCTGGCATGGTGGGTTTGAATTGTTCCTTTCTTTGTATTTATTTGCAGATTGATATGGACACAATAGAAGTGAGTAACCTAAATAGACAATTCTTGTTTCGACAATCTCATGTTGGGCAATCTAAGGCTAAAGTGAGTATATAATCTCCAAACTCAGGGTGCTGTTTGCTAGCATGTGCAGTTATTTCTCTTATTTGTCTTTTTGTTAATTTTTTGACCAGGTTGCTTTTTTGACCAGGTTGCTCGGGATGCTGTGGTAAGATTTAGGCCTCAGATCAGCATTACACCTTACCATGCAAATGTTAAAGACCCTGACTTCAATGTAGATTTTTTTAAGCAATTCAATGTTGTCTTGAATGGGCTTGACAACTTAGATGCTAGACGACATGTGAATCGCCTTTGCTTGGCAGCTGATGTTCCATTGGTTGAAAGTGGGACTACCGGGTTTCTAGGACAGGTAATTCTATTTTATAGAGAATAATATGTAGTCAAGGACGTGGTTCACGGCTTTACCATGGGAATAAATGTAATGATGTTGAGTAGCTTCTGTGCTGCGTTAAAAAGTTTTTAAGCACAAACTAGAAAAGCCTATCCCCCCGGGGCAGAATGATATCTTTGGTTTCCCGGGCAGGCCTGTAGCTTATTTCTTGTTCTTTGTACTTGAAATGTAACTTATTTCTCATTCTTTGTACTTGAAAAGTAATGGTAGTTTATTAACATTTTCTTGTGATATATTTTAAAGTTCTATGTGTTGTTTTTATTTGTATATTGCTTCCATGAGTGATTGTTGGGGGTTCTTTTACACTGGGGTGGCTGATAAGGTGTCTTCTACTACAAGCTATTCATGTCTTGTATATATGATTTTAAATATCACCTTTTGTTTCTGTCAAAAGCCCTTGTTCACTCATTGGAAAAATATTTCATCTATTTATTTTTTATTCTATTTGAGGAAGTTTGGAAAATTAGTTTTGATTGGGATGCAAAATTTCAAGAAATGTCTCCTTTTTTAGTGAAGAACTCAATCGCATTCTATTTAAAACTTAAATATCCCCATTTGTTTCTCTAATTGGTTATAATAATCTTTTCCCCAAATTTTTTTCTTGGAAGCAGGTCACTGTACATGCAAAAGGTAAAACAGAATGTTACGAATGCCAGCCAAAGCCATCTCCAAAAACTTATCCTGTGTGCACTATTACGAGTACCCCGTCAAAGGTATTTCCACCTAGTTTCATTGCTTTTATCCTGTATTTTGTGCGAAGAATTTCCATTTGAATTATTTAGTGGTTTGTGTTCCATAATGAATCAAGAGTAAAATTTTTTGCTAGACATTTTCGAGCCCTGGTTATTTAATGGTTACTCCCTATATCAAATCTTCGTATTGATGCTGATAAATTTCAATATAAAGGAAAAACAACCAAGAAAGAACACGAAATAATTTAAGTGGTCCGGTCACAAGTTCTACATTCATGGTTCAAAGCCTAATATTCTTGATGCTTAGAACAAATGGGTTACACCTTATACATGGGGTGAACATACAATCAGATCTCATTGAAATGAGATAAACAAGAATTCAAAAATTGGATGGATTAATCCCATCAATCCAATTATCATATCTTCTGATATCATCTTATCTTCCACAGGCGCATAGATAGAAAAAAGTCAATCAAACCTTAGGTTCTGGTTTGTAAGGTAAAATAACACAGTGGTGAATTTTCACCATTGCAAATGCATTTTAGCTGGTTTTTGTTCTTGTGCGCTTCAGCATCATGTTAGCAATTTTTTCATAAAGATTTGATGGATATTTCATTAAGATATGCTGTTTGATTTTTAAACCTCAAAAAGCTATTAGCATGGCATGGGTGTTGTGGATATAATAACTTATCAAAGACTAAATAGTAAAGGAAGACAGTGACCACTGTTTATGAAACTTAATGACTCATTTTCTTTCTTACCTCCTGAATGATTTTCTGTTTTCGTAGTAGTATGCTTGACAATATCATTTCCTTTTTATTATTTTGACTTGACAATATCATTTCCTTTTTATTATTTTGACTTGACAATATCATCTCAATGTTACAGTTTGTTCATTGTATTGTATGGGCAAAAGACCTACTATTTGCAAAGATGTTTGGGGATAAGAATCAGGAAAATGACTTGAATGTGCGCACTAGTGATGCTGCTAGCTCATCAGAACATGCAGAAGATGTTTTTGAAAGTAAAAAGGATGAAGACATCGAGCAGTACGGGAGGAGAATATATGATCATGTTTTTGGTTATAACATTGAAGTAGCTTTATCAAATGAAGAGACTTGGAAAAACCGTAACAGGCCAAGGCCTGTATATGTTAGAGATGTCCTCGCTACAGAATTGATTCAGCAGAATGGGAATGTAGACAAAGATTTAGTGGCTGGTGATCCCTTGTCAGTGTCTGCAATGGCATCTTTGGGTCTAAAGAATCCACAGGATGTATGGAGCTTAATGGAAAATTCAAGAATCTTTCTGGAGGCGCTGAAGCTATTTTTCTTGAAAAGACAAAAGGTTTATGTTGATTGCTCGCATTTGATGAAGTTTTTGTACCACCCTTTGGGTTTTAGTCTTTTGTATTAACATCAATCCCCATCGCACCAAAGCTATCTCATGCTTCCTCCCTCCTCTCCCCTATCTGATTATCTTTTGCAGGAAATTGGCAACTTGAGTTTCGATAAGGATGATCAGTTAGCTGTAGAATTTGTTACCGCTGCTGCAAATATTCGGGCTGCATCTTTTGGGATTCCTTTGCATAGCCTTTTTGAAGCTAAAGGTATTGCCGGTAATATTGTGCATGCTGTTGCAACAACCAACGCTATCATTGCTGGGTTGATTGTGATCGAGGCAATCAAGGTGCTACGGAAGGATACCAGCAACTATAGGTTGGTCGAATTCCTTTACCACGATTAGAAGTTTACTTTTTCCTAGTCATGCCATTTTGCCCCGTTTCCTATGGTATGGTTAATTTATGTGCTCGAGTTTGAGTGTATCAATTGTTCTATGCTTGTTTCCAACTTGTTCCAGACTTCATTTGATTACTCCTTAAGCCACTGAAATGTGGCAAGATCCTTGCATCAGGATTTTAGTTTCACTAGGGAACTGAAGTTGCATGCATCTAAATTATTTTGAGGGAGCGTTCATGATATTTCTTGGATTGGCTTTCCTATAGCCACTATTATCCGTGCTGACACAAAAGCTTGCCTTCGTATTTTGTTGATGGTAAGTCGTAGGTTGCTGTGAAGCAGGTGCTCGGGGTCAAAAACTGGTGTGTGTGTGTGTGAAATTAAAATGAACATTCCTCCTGTTCTCTTTCATCAGCACAATATTCTTCATAAGTCTGTGGGATTTGAAGATAACATGCCTAATGATTGTGATAGATAAGCTAGGTAGAGTGGACCATAAGAATTCCTTCATTTTTTTCTTTTGAGATTTTGTAATTATGTAGTCTCTGGGAAGGTTTATGAGACTGTGGCAAGATGTTGTTGCCTAAAATGTTGGACACCCTATACTAAAGATACTAGTCACTGTTCTTTTATTGACCATTGTGCACTAATATGATCTGTACGTCTGTATAGGATGACATATTGTCTTGAACATCCATCCAGAAAGATGCTTCTTATGCCCGTGGAGCCATTTGAGCCAAACAAATCCTGCTATGTTTGTTCTGAGGTGTGTCAAATGGTCTCATCACTCCTCTTTATTTGTTTTTGAAATTTCCTTGTGTCGTGGACAAAGGATTACGTCCTAACTCTCATGTAATATATGTGCAAGTAGACACCTTTGTCACTCGAGATTAATACTAAGCGTTCAAAGTTGAGGGACTTTGTGGAAAAGGTTGTCAAAGCCAAGCTTGGCATGAATCTGCCACTAATTATGCATGGCCAGGTCCTACTGTATGAGGTTGGTGATGATCTTGACGAAGATATGGTAGCCAATTATGAAGCGAACCTTGAGAAGGTACGTCTACTGCTTTTCCTTTTTTTTTTTCCGTGTCATTGACTTTATATTTTAGGGTTTCCATATTGTTTATTGATGAGTTCCATTGTGCTTGTGTTTGTCCTCAGCTGCTATCGGAGCTTCCTTCTCCAGTCACTGGTGGGACAATTCTCACAGTTGAGGATCTTCAACAAGAGCTCACATGCAATATCAATGTGAAACATAGGTTTGTCTTAATGCTTTGGTGCTTGGATTTGGCTTTATGAAGATACGCTAATAGAGTTAATGTAGATAATAAGAGTTGCTGGATTAAATGGAAACCTTTTGCGTTATGCAATGCTCTTGCTCTCTATTGCAATGAAATAGTCCTTTGAAGCTTTCTTTCCCTCATTCCTAGTTTCTGGGTTTTTAAGCGTATTCTGCTGTCTTAAGCCCCATATTCCAAAGTAACCTCTGTCAACTAATTGGATTTATCCTACATTTGTTACTCTCTTGTTCCTTAACCTCGATCTCCATAAGTGATTTATGCTCTTTTTTTTTTTTTATCACTGGCACATTTTGACTACTTCCTGAGTAGGAACGTGTAGCTAAAAAAGGTCATTTCCCAGTTCAGTCTCAGTAGCCGGGGGTGCTCAGGGGATAGATTTCATTGAACCCACAACTTCACACGGTTGTTTGCATGGCATTTTACCACTACACCATACAATGACACCCTCTAGTGGAAGTGTATATATATATTTTTTAATCTTGGGTGCAGAGAGAGGGAGAGGACCCCCGCGCTGGGGGGGGGCATTTCTCGGATTTTGGGTATCTGATTGGTTGGAATCATAAGGTCAATTTGCCTAGCAAGTTTGGTGAAGGCCTATATCCTGGAGAATACAGAACTACGAATTTAATATCATTTTCAGCTTTGAGCCTTTGGTGGCAAAAAGCATATTAGAAGACATGTAGTTTGCTTGTTTCTTTTTCTGGTTTTGTGGACTAATGTTTCTGTACCTTAGCTTCTTTGGCTGAAAGTCCTTTGCTTTTCTTATCATACATGCACATATTTTGTGATGTTTTCCCCTAGAGCTGCTGAGTTAGGATTTCTCAATGTTCTCTATTGATGTTGTCTGATTATCTTTGATTTGCTCCTTTTTTGAGTGCTGTGAACCTGTGCTTGGAATTTATTGACCATGCACTGTGACAAATGGTGGTTCAGAACCATATAGTGCCAACATTTTCTCGCTAGCTTTCTATGTGCATGTACAATTTATCGTATTGCTGTTTTGTTACTAATTTTCAAGTGTGGATGGCATATTCTTGATATTTAAATTTTCATTTAACATTAATTATTTGTTTGCTAATTTGCCAGATTTTTGTGATTGTGAGGGCAGTTCATCAAAGGGAGAGAATGGATGTTGAATGTTGTCTTGCAATAGTTTAAAAAGCCAGATTGGTTGTGAAGTTTTAATAAGGAGTGTGATACTAATAAAATACAATTTTCTGCACAACCAGTGTTACTAGAACCGGATCCGACTGGCCGGTCGGACCGGTTCAACCATGACCCAGGACCCCAACCGGTCCGGTTGACTAATTAAACCGCATAAGGAAGGGAACTGGGTAAAAAACCGTCAAACCAGCCGGTTTTTGGAGAAAACTGTGAATCGGACGGTTTTTAAAAACTGGACCGGTTTGAAGTCCATAAAAGAAAAAAATGAAAAATTGAAATTTGGGCATTTCCTAAATTGCATAAGGCAGAGAACATAGAGTGAGGCAGCCATCGGTGCTGAGCGACCAGTGCTCAGGCGACCCAGGAAGAAGTCCATCGAGGTTGTTCAGTACTCAGGTGGCTCACCAGCAATACAACGCTCTGCTCTTCGTGTCTTCGCGAGGCTTGAACCAGTGATATTATGTGCTGAAGCTACAATACAAACCACCTGATTGATCAAACCCTTGAAATGGATTAACTGATGATCGAAAGTTGTGTAATTATGAAAGAGAGGAATGTGCAATGTGTTGTTCAAGCTGCTCCCATTTATTTTTCTATCATAATAGAAATCAACTACAGGTTCATCAAGATCCAATTAGGCTTTATCTATACTACACGTGAAAGTAAGTAATTGTGAATACTACTTTGTGGATTTTATTTTTATTGTGATTGTGAATTTTATGATTGGTACGAAAAATTATATGTATTGTGAACATAGTTTATATTTTTTGGCCAAATTATTATATTTTTTTATTTTTTTTTATTATACGACTGGTCTGATCAGTTGAATTACCGGTTGAACCATTGACCCGGTCTCTCTGCTGGTTCAATGTCCGGTCCGGTTCTGATAACATTGTGTACAACTATTGGATAAAGTTAACAAGGTGGCAAATAAAAATTATTTTATTTTAAATGGTCATTGGAATTCCTCCCTCTAATTTTGTCTCCAAGATTGTACTGGCCAGCGGGAGGTGTATATTGAAATGAATCAAATGATTCTTTTTGGTCAGTTCTATTGCAGTTTCGTGATTTTATGTATCATTGCCTTAATTTGTGTTCTGCATTCATTCAAGATACCCTAGGTTAATGGCTTGTTTTGTATCTTACTGTTGATTCTGGTCTGTTGGGTTAGCTCTTAATGTCTTGGTCATATCTGAATATTAAAGACGCCATTTACATTTTGATCCTCACAGAGAGGACTTTGACGAGGAGAAGGAACCTGATGGAATGATTCTTTCTGGATGGACACAACCTCCTGCAGCAGAAAAAGATGGGAAGGAATCTATGGGCAATGGCGCAAGCACTTCGAGTGCATCTCAAGCAATTCCTCTGGAGACGATAGGGGATGATGACATAGAAATAGTTCCAGTAGTAACTGAGGGTGTAGCTCCTGAGAGGAAAAGAAAGCTGTCCGACACTTCTAATGCAGTCACTTCAGATCTCTCTAGCGTCGAACATGGGACAAGTAGTAAGAAAAAACCACAAGAAATTGATGATGACAGTGATGTTGTCATGCTTGAGGATGGAGATTCTGGCATCAGCAAGAAGAAGAGGTTGCGCTAGGCATTTTGCCTGAACTTCTTGTCACGGCATAACCTACTAATTTTGTAGTTTGTACCATATGGAGAATTGGCAATTCTTTTGATGCTTATAACTTCAGGAGTGTGTGTTGTTAGGTCACAATGTCGCTTGAGCTAGGCACATTATATTGGTTCTCCATCTTAGTATTGCCATTACAAACATGGCAACAATATGTACTTATTCTAACTTAAATTATTGAGTAGTTGGTGAGGTTGAACATTGTAATTATCAGTACTTTTTGTTAAAGCATAGCGTAAGGAAGAAAGATTGGAAAGCGGTGAATGATACATGACCTGCTGCTTCCTCTTGCATTTCTTTGTGGAGATAAAAGCAATTATTCTTGCTATTCCAAGTATTTTTGATGCAGATTATAATATAGAGGTGATGTTATATATTGGTTAATGTAAACCTTTCTGTGTTGCTGGCCTAGAATTTGTGGGCATTGTTTTAGCATGTTGAATCTGCAAATTCCTTCCCTTTTGGTGAACCGATTCTTCTAATTTTCATGAAACATTTTTACATCATTTCCATACATGTAGTGTAGAGATTGGATCTGGTTGTCGAAAGGCATTCATTCACCCAACGTGTTGCTGGTTTAAGTTGGGGAATGAATGGAAATAAGGTTGTTTATTATTTATCTCTTTACCCGAAGTAGGTGGGACTTGGGAGGTTTGGTTATGACTTTTTTTCACCATACATGGGGGGCATGTTTTGTTTTGGGCATAAGATTGGGATTAGGCAGTGGGATATGGTAAAATAGTCCGAGGGGTTGTTTTCTTTGGTGATTAAGAGCTAGATATAAGTATGTGCTATCCAAGATACAAAATAAATGGTGTGAATAATGTGAGTTAACCTGATTGACCAGGGATGTGGGATAAAAAGGGTTGGAAATCCCCGCCGACATGATATGTGGATAAAATGACACGTTCTGGTCCAAACATCAATTTCTATAGACAAACAAGCAACCCCGACTGGACTAGAATCAGGGCAATTAGGCAAAAAAAACATAAGGATTTCCACTTTCGAAAGCAATTTGACGAGTTCATTGGATGCATGTCCGATGGATCCACTTGTAAGCCAAACTATGCAGAGTTCCTCTTCTCGAAAGAGTCAATCTGATCGGGACTTTAACTACCGAGTTTGGTTTCTGATGTAATTTCGATTTAAATGGTTGTTCTTGTGCTAGTAAATAATGTCTTGTTAAATCTTTAGAGATGATTTAGTGATTGAGTTTGATATTTGATATTTCAAAAGTCTCGGTTTAATTATTTCTCACACCCTTTAAGGGTTAGTCACCTTTATCCTTTAGAGACACACTCTAACTTAGCTCATGCTATGGTGGTTAACCACTGAACTCAAAGAATTAGTTATCATAAACTTGAACACCTTGTAACAAAAATAAAATAAAATAATGTCTTGCTTATTTGTGCTTTTATGGTTTTGCACTTCATCCCCTCATGCCCTGTTAGTCAATTAGCTTTTCTAAAATCTGTTTCGAGCAGAAATTGAACAGCTCGAGGAACTCATAACTGGGAAATATTTAATGAATTTGGTTGCTAGATCGTTTCATTTCATATCAAAATTACATTTGTATAATTGTGCATATAATTACATAACATATGGACATTTCAATTTGCTCCTTTCACCTGCTTTTTGAGCCTTGAAAAATATGCAAAATCTCAGAGGAAACTGCGTAATCAAATAAAAAAACTACATACTGCTTAGATTGGAAGTTAGAACCCCCTTGGCCAAGAATTTATGCTCGTCAATATTTTACTCTTTACTCCTGACGTGAATAATCTGTTTTTTTAATTGAATTTGAGAAGAGATTAACCGAGGTGCGGTAAGTTGACCCAAACACTCTATCCGTTAAAAAAAAAAAAAACAAATTTACAATCAAAGAGAGGGTGAAATGATGGTATTGTCTTCCCCGATAGCTACACTCCAATGATCGGTGTAGCAAATTGGCTACTACTGAACACTCGACGGCACGACAATGGCGGAACCTGCACACCCTGCCTGTCCATTTGCTTCTTCCTCTTTTTCACATTCGGGCGTTCTTGTTTCTTCAGATCTTCCACACAGTGAACGTCGGCCATGCACGTAAATGATCTCGATTTCCCGGAGTAATATCGTGACAACCCTCTCTTGCTGAATTACAAAAGAAAAAAAAATTCATTACTTTTCCAAGGATGGTTATTAGACAGACCTATTAAGTTTTTGACCGAATAATCACGGAACCTGTTAACGTTTAAAAAAATAATATAAAATGATATGCGAATAAAATGACGCGAATTGAATAATTTAAGGATGAAATTAAAAAAATTGATATAATAAAAGACTAAATTGATAAAAAATTATACTTCAAAAACTAAAAATACTATTAACGCATGTGATTATATACCTGAGACTCAACAAAGCCATTACCTCAACTATTTAAAATGAATCGAGATACTTACTTCTGTGGAAGGTTGATCCTTAGTGAACCCAGATCAAATGTCCTCTTATTTTCGTTTTCGCCCTCCATATCCATGATGAGAGAGAGAGAGAGAGAGAGAGAGAGATGAGAGAGCTGGGAGGAATTAGGTGGTATGCGTTCTTATACAAAGTTGATGAGGAGATAAACCAAGCACTTGGTGGTCGACAAAGGTGGGTTGGTTTAGAGCCTCTAAAAAGCACCATGTTTTAGCCACCCACAGGTTTTGGTCTGCTTTTTGGATGTGGATGAATAAAAGCCGGCCAGGTCTACATTCTTATCTACACTCCCTCTTGTTCATTCAATAAGCCTCACCTTTCTGGGGGCATCTGCTTTTTGGCTCCATCACCAATTAATGTTCATTCATAATTTGTTGGACATTCAAACTTATACTCTTACCATCCATTTGGATTAATTTGCACCATGGGACCAAAATTTGGTCATAAACATGGAAATAATTCGTGCCTAGAAGTATTAGAGGACTTTGGCATAACACTTTTCAAATAAATGAGCACGACAGAAAAAGTTATTCACTATTGAGCTATTTTGAAAGCGATGATATAGTACCGATCATTTAGATTTAAATTTAAAAACAGAGATAATTTCAAGAAGTAGTTCAAGTGGTAATAAGACCGAATTGCAAATTCAGACATCTTGAATTCAAATTTTGATAATTCTTTGAGATTAGACTATGAGAGATATATACTCATGAATATCTTATTCCCGCCATGGATGACCTATCTTTTACCATACCAAATAAATGATTAATCGAGTTGCGCCTAAGTTAACCCATAAATTTCTGACCGTTGAATCAAAATAAAAAAAAAAAAAATTAAAGATAGAGATTATGATTTAGACGTTTTCTAGTTAAGAGGGAGGTTATGACTTAGAGTTCATAGAATAAAGAATGACAGTATACACTTACAAATGGCCATCCAAGCAAAAATGAGGGAGTCCTTTTAGAGTCTTAGTGAGGACTCTTTTTTCGGCTGATTAGTTACAAATATCCTCTTGAATTATGTCCCTTGACAAAAATGCTTTTTATTTCTTAATCCTGCTCCCCTAAAACAATACCTTTTTGACTATGTTATATCTCAGAGTGGCAGTAAGAAACTGTAAAAAAATAAAAGAGGTTAGATCATCTAAAATTTGGTCATAATGAAAGCATTTTTTTGACAATATTATGCCTTATTTTTTGAAAATAAATTATCATTTTATATGCTTTACATTTGTACCTAGAGATAGTAACCGGTGCATAAGATTTCTATTTATAGCGTATTGTGGAAGATGTAGAATAATAAAAATAATTTTAGGCCTATTTTGAAGACACCAAGTCCCAATCATGAATTCTCGATGTATGGCGTGGGTAGATGACAACTTATCCTTACACTAGAATCGACCTCTGTTTATAATTGGGTGATTTCTTGCATTTACCATCTTGGAGTTCATGCAAATTTTGAACCTGCAGGTGTTTCCAAAACCAAATTAACTGCACAGAAGTTTATCACCTACAAGCCCCCAACTGTAATCCTCCTTGCACTGTCCTCCCATCCTCACAGATTACCATTATGCAAGGCATGTTGATCATCATGGAATTGATTTCAAATTGCCCTGCTTGGGGCAGGCCTGTGGTCTATACAGTTTAACTTGTTCCGTGTCTCATGAGTTATGTAATTTATGTCCAGTATTCTTCTAAAAACGACCATGTTAGAAATAGTGGATGACTCATATTGAGTAGGCACAAACCTTGTGATCAATATGTTTTGCAACAATGGAAGATAGATCATGGCAAAAATTGGGTATGGTTAGTCCCTATAATTGATGAAACATTTGGGTACATTTCAATAGCTATTAGTAAGTCATTCTATCAAGCTGATTGTGAATTACTTATTACAGCTTCACTGACTTACCCAAGAAGAGAAAAAAAAAAGGTTACAGTCAGTCGAAACAATACATTACAAGATATAAAAGAGAGTATAGGATTTCAATTAGGAAACAATTACAGAATCAATCCTCACTAGAAGTTGGCTTTATGTTGTATTATACAATTCCCATTTGAAGTTTTGTGTCATTGCTCAATCAAGCTGTGAATTTATCGACCATTGAGCGTGGAGAATTGAGAGAATATTGCAGTTCCAGAATTCTCATCAATGGCAGGAACCTCAGCTGGTTTATTACTATCCTCAGGCGAAGAAACGGGACGGTTATCAGAGGCAGAAACAGCCGTTGGGGCCACAATAGCAGGAGAGGCAGAAGCTACAAATGCCTTATTTTCATCCTCAGTCTTTCCTTGTGAAGAAGCTTCTTGAAGCTGCAAAGCATATTCTAAGTTCCACAGCACATCACCCATAGTAGGCCTATCAACACCATACTCAGCCAGACACTTCTCTGCAGCCTCAGCAAACTTCTTCATAGACTCAAGATTGATATGTCCGACGAGGCTTGTGTCTATGATCTTGTCAAGCAAGCCTTTTCTCTTACATTGCATTGCCCACTCTGCCAAATTCACTTGCTCCCTCGGCAATGCCGGGTTTAAAGCTGGACGTGCACACAAGACCTCTAACAAAACCACTCCAAAAGAGTATACATCTGATTTATCAGTCAGTTGTTGCTTTCTGAAGTACTCAGGGTCTAAGTACCCAAAGCTTCCCTTCACTGCAGTGCTTACATGAGTTTGTTCTGTGGTTGGAGCATCTTTTGAGAGCCCAAAATCAGCCATTTTGGCTATGAAATTATCATCAAGCAATATGTTTGTGGTCTTCACATCACGATGGATAATCCCTTGTGCAGCACCAGTGTGGAGGTAATGAAGTCCCCGAGCCGAACCGATACATATTTCTAGCCTCTGCTTCCATGACATTGATGGCAAGTCCTTCCCATACAGATGGTCCCTGAGAGGGCCATTGGACATGAACTCATAAACCAAGATCATCTCCGAGTTTTCGTCACAATAACCAATCAGAGACACCAAATGACGATGTCTAAGCTTTGATAGCATCTGTATTTCAGTCTGGAATTCATTGATACCTTGTTCAGATTGTGGGTTTCCTCTCTTGACAGCCACTTTTGTTCCATCATCAATCTCTCCAATATATACATTTCCGAACCCCCCAACACCGATAATTGCAGATGGATCCCAATTCTTTGTAGCTTCTTGTAACTCCATGAAAGAGAAGTATCTTCCTAGACCTGTTGTTGATGAGTAGAATTGGGTCTTTCGAGACCCTATTGAGTTCTTGCTTGACATAAAACTTGTGTCTCCAGCATGAAGTGGAAGCAACCATGAAGAGAAACTGTTCCTCTTTTGCCAATCTTGAGGCCTCTTTTGCCACTTCACAGCCATTGCACCTAACCCCACAAAGGCTCCAAACATCATTGCAAACCCAACAGCGGCCACCGCTCCACGGGTTGCTCCGGTGGCTGATTTTCCATCAACACCAAACTCTCCATCCATACTACCAACCGAATTGTTCATTTTCAAGACCTCCAAACCATTAAGAATTGCATTTTTCGATCCGGTGTCTTCGTTCATCGGACCAATTTGAACCGAAAGAGGACTAGATACCATTGATGAATTCACAACAAAGTCCTTATAGTAAGGCATGGCCAAACCTCCGGTGATGGTGGATAAATCCAACCCTGAAATCGCCATTTTTCCGTTGATGTACACGTTGAAATAGAGATCATTGAGAGATTTGCTCACTATGTCACAAAAATGCAAACGAACAAGGTATGCATATGAAATATCAATGTCTAAATTCCATGTCACATTGAAATTTGGACTACCCACATTGGCATTTTCCATCTCAACTGCAGATGAATACACCGTTGGCGGCGCGATCAACGGCGACTCACCGTCGGGATAAGAGATCACCGACGGTGAAACTGAGATATTCTTGGCTGCAAGGCCTGGTTTAAGGTGTGGTTGATCAGGAATCCAAATTCTTCCAAGGGTGTCATTCAGTGAGCTGATTAGAGGACCACCCACATTAAGCCTATAAACAGTCTGATAAGAGTTTATGGACAGTCCTGTGGTTTGTGCTACCGGAAAAAGTGTCGAACCGACATCTCCGATCAACATGTCCGGCGCTGAAACTACTTCAATGGCATTGATGAAAGCCGCAGAGTCCTTCGTGGGTTGAAATTTAATAGAGAATTGTTGAGTTGTTACGTTAACAAGATACTCTTTAACAAGCCAATTAGTCCCATTTCCAATTTGAAACTCATGGAGGAGGACTAATGTGTCTGTGATGACAGAGAACTTCGCATGTTGGAGATTGAACACATTGCTTTGAACTGGGAAGAAATGGAGTCGGACCCAATGCCAACCGGGTCGGGCCATGCGGAACTTGTAAGTGGCATCGTTGAAGAAGATTTTTGCAGTGAGATAGATAGGCAGAGGAACATCTGCTGATGGTACCGAAACTTGGACGTCACGGCCATCGTTGGACAGGTACTTTCCTGTGGTGGCAACCGGAAAAATTCAAAGTAGAGAAGATTAGTTGAACATGTTGAAATATTAAGGGAGTCAAAATTAAATTACGTAATATTTAAGGGTAAAACTAGTGATTTCTGAGACTTAGGGGTCATGACCAAAGATCATAATTTCTGTTTTTTTCACCGAAAATGAATTGTGATTAAATCAATTATTGAATTTTTTTTCCCACCTAAACCTTTTCTATCAAAGTTGAAATAAATCAGAAATTGAATATCAAAATTTATATATTTTAAAGTACTTTGAAATGTTCAAATTAATATTTTTGAAAATGAAATTTTAATTTTTTTCTCTATTTTTTTTTATTTCTGAAATATTTTTAAAGTGTTTTTATTTTTGGATTGGCCCAAATTATAACCCAAAACAAATTCTAATAGAAATTATCAAATTTTAATTTTAATTCTTGGATTGCTTTGAGTCACTATTTTGAACTTTTACAAGGTTGGAGCGTTGAGATTTGACTCTGACCATTATTGCAGATCCTCTAATCATTGGATTGAGTGTCCAAATATTTGTGTTTCGAAATGTATCGCTACATTTCGGTTAATATTTTAAAAATAAATATTTATTTTTTTGAATTTCTATTTTATTTGTGATATACTTTTATTATTGAGTTGATCAAATGATTTAACCCATTAATAGGCCCCAATAAGTCTAATCTCATGAATACCTGTATTTTGATCTGCTGAGAAGACCCTTTTGTCCGAAAGGGTGGTGTCAGAGGTAGCGCCGCAATCAATGAGGAAGTTATCTTCTGGAGTGAAAGAAGCGGATTTCGCCGGGGCACCGGTGGACACGGCGGTGATAGTAGGGCCGACGATAAAGAGAGAGAAAAGAACCAGGAGGATTGCCATTGTTGAAGATGAAGCGAATGGCAAAAAATGGAGATCCATTATGAGTCCTCTAGGTATCTTTTCCATCTCCTTGGAGGAGCCTTGCCCTCCTGGCTAAGGAGGAAGAAATGGAAGAGACTAAGGCAGGATGTGAGGGAAAAGGGGAATGTTCATTGTCTATTTTGAGCTGCTTCAATATGGTTATGCTTTTGTTTTTTTTTTTTTTGTGAAAGTGGACTGGAATTCATTGTGTTTGCTAATTTTGAAGCCATTTTTGTAGGGTAGAAGATATTGTTGTTGTTGCCTATTCTTAGGAAGTATGAACAAACTAAAATGCATCCACAATTAAACCTTTGAAATGGTCAAAAACCACTGTTGTGCCTCTCCCCCCCCCCCCTCCCATGTACATGCCCGGTGTAATGTAACGGTAATAACACGTCGTTGTTATGTAGTGGTATTATTCAATAACAAACTTATAAGTATGTAAAGTGAATCTTATTTTCATATACAAAGTAATTATTTTTTTACATGGTCAAAGTAGTTATTTGGAAGTTTAAGTAGTAACAGAAATGAGTTCTAAATTCGAATCATGATAACTTCTTGGGATCAGGGTATGAGGGATTTATCTCTTATAAATATTTTAATTCCGACGTAAATGACCTGTCTTTAGTCAGATCAGATCAAAGATTAGTCGAAATGAGCGTAAATTAGACCGAATATCCCTGACTTTGAACCAAAACAAAAATAAAAAGAGGTGAAATTTTGATATTTGACGTAGTATGATGAAGCGAACAAACAACATTGTTTTTTAGACAGCATTTGATTAGCTTTTTTTTTTATCACAAGCAAAAAAGAGAGTTAATTTTTTGACTAAAAATCAAAGCATGTTTGGTTATTATTTTCAAAAAATAAAATTGATAAAATTTCTTCACGTACGACAGTAAAATAAGCAATGCTACAAAATTTAAATAAAATTCAAAAAATTATAATTCAAATACATATCATTCCTGGGATAAGTGAATCCCATAAATTTTTTCAATAGGACCTACTCCTCTCACACTTATTCAAGGGATGATATTTATTTGGATTTTAATTTTTAGATTTAATTTGAATTTTGTAGCATTTTTTCAATAAGTTTGTGTCTGTCAAAACTCCATAAATCCTATTTCGATAAGAGCCTCGTATATTAAACTTTTCTTTTTAACATATACATATTCATTTTATAGGTTTGTATTAACTCTTTTTTTTAAACAAAAGTACTTTTTAATTTTTGCTTTTCTAAAGCAATTTTTGGCCAAAAACAATGATAATTTTCATTATTTGAATAAAAAGCGTTACCCAACGGTACATAACATTTTTCCATAGTATATTTTCGTCTCGAATTTTTGTTTTTGTTTTTGGTCTGTGGAAAGAGAAATGCTATGTTGCTAAATCCTTTTTGGAAAACATATCTTAAATGGCCTTTGGATTGACCCATTTCAACCTAAAGTGGAATCTAATGTGAATTGGTCTAGTTTGATATGCTAAAGTATAATTATGGGCCATTTGGCCCGGTCCAATGATGACAAGACCAGCCCAATGCTCACTGTTACAAATAGTTTGCTTAGATCAAATGATGAGAACCTTCACCAATTATAAAATGGACAGAGCTCCTCCATTTGCCATTGCTTGGTGAGCAAGTCGAGTTCTCACGAACCAGTAACTAGATTTTTTTGTCCGATTTTCCGAGCAAGTCGAGTACTCACGGATCAGTAGCTAAATTTTATTGATAGATCGGAAAAATCCGATGTCGAGCGAGGCGGAAGACGCCGTTCGCCGTCGTACTGCGGTGGCTGAGTACCGGAAAAAGCTACTCCAGCATAAGGAACTCGAGTCACGAGTCCGAGGAGGTCAGATTCATATCCACATTTAATCCTAATTTCTTTCTTGTTCTGATTCAGTTTTTCTAGGGTTTCAATATAAGCATATATATGTATCTGTAATTCATATGCTTATGTTTTGTAAGGATACCTCTGAATATGTAATATGTGTAGTTTTCCGTCTTCGGTTTGGTTATATTATATGAAATTGAATGCTAAACTACTATGTGTCTTCTCAGGTAATGCTTTGTTTGGCTGCTCGAAAAATTTAGGGCTTAAATTTTAGATTACTTTGGTTTTCAGTAGAGTTAACATGTACGCTAAGCAAAGATTGACTGCTTGTACTGGGCGCTCGAGTGGAGGATTTAGATATCTAAGGTCTTACGTAGAAAAATTCTAATATTGATATCTAAAAAGGTGAAGAAGTATAAAAAGAGTCAAGAGTCTTCTTTGTCATTTATGCCATTCGGTTTCAGGAAATTGAAATTTACTACAACTAAGCCTCGTATGTTTGTTAAAGCATAGTTTACTGAATGAAGATGCCATTGGAAACTCTGTGATTCATTTATTAGTCATTATGAAGAACATGTTGGAATATATGGATTGGTTTGTTGATTTTATTTAGTGATAGAGGTCTCAAAAATATTTGTTTCCTTGTCGAAGTTGAATAATCCTGTATTTATGTGCGTCCAGTTGATGAAACTAGTGCTCCATGTTCGAGGCTTTTTTGGTTGGTGAAATCAAGAGTACAAACAATTACAGTAACATTTATTTTCCTTAGCATCTCTTCCGTCCACAACTGAAAAATTCAACTATGAGTTTGCTAAAAGACTTCTGGTAACATTTATGCGACCAGAAGTTACATGAATGTGTCATAATCTCCAGCATTCGATAATCCTCAAACATCTGAGAACTTATAGTGTTAATAATGAAGCTCCAAGTAAATCGTGTGGAATTATATTGGAAGAGGAAGCTTAATCAAACTGCAATCTTTAAGGTCAGGGCCTACAGAACAGACTTCTTGTGATCTTTAAATTTCTACCAGCATCAGAGCTTGGTCGATTGGGTGATTCATGTGTTTGATAGGTTGATCCCGTGTTCTTTCTTGCTTCAATGAGGAGTACTTCTTTTCTAGATTAAGTGGCTTGGTGATGGCCAACAAGTAGAAGAAAATATGAAAAACAGTGGATTTTTTGTGTGTTTGTGTCTAGTTAGTGTATTAAAAAAATGGCTTCTTTGCCCCTATTGTTTGCAGATGATAACTACTTACAACTGCTTGGCAAATATCTTGTGCCAAGCTCCCTGTGCATCTCCATTAAGATTACAACATTTCCTTTAAGAAACCTTTTATTTCATGATCATCTAAGACCACCTGTTTTGATGATTGTGTCTGGGTACAACAAGTCCGATACTCAGTGAAAAGCATCTAAACAAAAAATGTTAAAATAGGGGTTAAATGTTGAAAGATCTCACTGTAGTTAAAGTAGCACGGGAGAACAAGTATACAAGGCAAGAAGAAGAAGGAGGACGAGGCATAGGAGAAATAGTGAAAATGAGTGAGTAAGAGAGGAGAGGATTGCGACTTCTACAAATTCATTCCAAAACATTGTAGATAGTTGAGGGTAAGCGTATTTTAGACTGTTTTTTTTTGCCATTTGGGAAATTTAATGTTGTGTGTTTTCTTTGTTTAGTTATTTGAGAAACATTTTAGCTGCTTTCTGACACTATTGGGTTCATGTTATAAACCATAAGCTTCCCTTGCTGTTTTGCTATTTATGTTAATGATATGACTAACAAGTGATGGGATTTGTTTAGTTAGAGAGAATTTGCGGGCTACAAAGAAGGAGTTCACCAAGACAGAAGATGATCTGAAATCACTTCAGAGTGTTGGACAGATCATAGGCGAAGTTCTCAGGCCTTTGGACAATGAACGATGTAATCTTTCTCTCTTCATTTTGTCTTTGTTTTTGTCGACTTGTTACTTAAAATGAGTTCTAGTTTTGGAAGCTGATCTATTGATGCATTCTCTTGCTTCTCGTCCCAATTGTGTTCCTACTACTTTTTACCTTAAGAAGTTCCATATATTTTAATATGGAAAATGGGTCTCACCATATAGAGGGACACCATTTTGCTAGTTGTGCCCAGTAAAAGGATTATTGTTCCACTATCTTCTTGTTCTTCTTCATAATGAATGCGTACAAGGGTTGTGTTGAAGGAGCTTGAAGACATTCATGTAACTGACTAATGCTGTGTGTACTGTTTCAGTGATAGTTAAAGCCAGTAGTGGTCCAAGGTATGTGGTTGGCTGCCGCAGTAAAGTGGACAAGGAAAAACTGACTGCAGGAACTAGGGTGGTTCTTGATATGACTACTCTTACGATTATGCGGGCGCTTCCCCGTGAAGTTAGTAATTTCCTTGGCTTGCTAATATGTTATTAACTGGTTTCATTAATTTGTTCCACTGGTTTCTTAGACCAACATTAGTCTTATCATTAGGATTTTTTGATCTATGTTGACACTTTCCTTTACAGGTCGATCCAGTTGTTTATAATATGCTTCATGAAGATCCTGGAAATGTTAGCTACTCTGCGGTAGGTGGCTTGTCAGATCAAATCCGAGAACTGAGGGAATCTATAGAGTTGCCTCTGATGAATCCTGAACTCTTCCTGAGGGTTGGCATCAAACCTCCCAAGGTAAGTATTTTGCTTTTTCTGCAGCATCTTTAGCAAGGCCATATTGCCTTCTATTCCAGCCAGATTTGCGAGAGATCTCATTAGAGTATCCTTATATTTGTTGTTGCAGGGTGTTCTTCTCTATGGACCTCCAGGAACTGGCAAGACATTATTAGCTAGAGCAATTGCTAGCAACATAGATGCCAATTTTTTGAAGGTCAGACTTTGTTGGTTGTGACTCAGTGTCAAAGCTGTTAGTATCTCCTTCAGTTTTGGATCACTTTAAAGCTATGTATATGGCATAATTTTATGTTTGGTACTCTATTCAGGTTGTATCAAGTGCCATAATTGATAAATACATTGGCGAGAGTGCAAGATTGATTCGGGAAATGTTTGGGTATGCTCGTGACCACCAAGTAAGGCCTCAAAGCCAAAAATGGATTATTCAATGAAGCTCCTACGATACCATTCTAAAAAAATTCTCATAATTGGTTTTCATCTTGTTAAGCCCTGTATCATTTTTATGGATGAGATTGATGCCATTGGTGGACGCCGTTTCAGCGAGGGAACAAGTGCTGACCGTGAAATTCAAAGAACACTCATGGAGTTGCTTAATCAGCTGGATGGATTTGACCAGCTTGGGAAGGTTCCTGATTAAACTGAGTTCTAAATGTTTCATTTGGTTATCTAATCCTGTAACCCTTGTAGATGTGCAGGTGTATGTAAGACACTTATATTTTGTGATTTCATCTGAAACTGTGTGAAACCAGGTTAAAATGATTATGGCAACAAACAGACCTGATGTTCTGGACCCTGCACTTCTTCGTCCGGGGCGACTAGACAGGAAAATAGAGATTCCATTGCCAAATGAACAGTCAAGGATGGAAATCCTCAAAATCCATGCTGCTGGAATTGCAAAACATGGTGAAATTGATTATGAGGCAGTTGTTAAGCTCGCTGAGGTGAGCCACAGGGATGCTGAAAGTATCCTTTAGGATTTTTTCATGGTAATCTTCGATGTAACTTACTATAATTGGCATTTATTCAGGGATTTAATGGGGCTGATCTTCGTAACGTGTGCACTGAAGCTGGTATGTCAGCAATCCGTGCCGAACGTGACTATGTCATCCATGAAGATTTCATGAAGGTAGAGTTCTCTGGATTCTTGAAAATGCATTTGGGATTTGTTTATTTATTGGTCAATGGATGGTAGCTGCCATGGACAGTGATGCCTCATTTACATAGTTGTCATGTCCAGCACTTTATCAACATGGTAATATATACTTTTATGGCCACTACAAGGTCAAACTTTTTTCAATAAGAAACAACAAATTTATTAATAACTGAAATGGAATAGTAATATAAGAATCGATCAAAAGTGGATAAGTCAAACTTGTCAATATGATGATCCATTTAGGGAGATTTCTGGTCATTTCTAGTTGCGTGTGAGGTGGTTAGGAACTTTGGATGCAGATGCTTTTCTCTTTCTTGCTTGTACCTCATGATGGTTTATGCCTACCCGTGATTATGTGTGTATTAATCTTTGGTTGCCACATCTTCTGGACCTCCCCCCCAAAAAAAAGAGACACCCCCAAAACCTCCATTCTCCTCTCTGTCTCTGCATGCATGTCTTTATCTTGATAGCTTATGCATTTTCTGATATGTGCAGTTTTTCTCTTAAAATTTTTTTCCTATTTGCCAATGTTCCAGGCTGTTCGGAAGCTAAATGAAGCGAAAAAACTTGAATCCACTGCCCACTACAATGCTGATTTTGGGAAGGATTAAGATCTTGTTTGTTCTGGCATGAGGCAACTGTCGGTGCAACTCAGAACCGGTAAATGTGCCAGCGTATAACACTCTCGCCACATTTATTTTTAAATTTGGATCGAATTCTTAAATTTGTTCTCACTGGATAACTGTGAAAAAGGCTTACTTCGGGATAGAACTTAAAAACTGTTTCTGTTCTTTAGGTTTAAGTGGCTGGCAGCAGCTTTGTTTCGTTCGTGAAGTGAGGCATAACAAGAGGCTTAAATGGGTTGTGTGAATTTTATCCTTAATGTTGAATGGCATAACATGTACGAGCATTTACTTTGTTCAAGCAATTTGGTATCAAATTTACTTGCTTCCTCTATTTTTTTTTTAACTTTGTTTAGAAGAGAATTCATGAGACTTGTTGCCATCAAATCAGATATTCAGGTATGTAAACATACTAGCAAGAATAAATAAACGAGGGAGTTTACACTTGCACATAACTGCATTAAAGAACTCAATAAAAAGTGCCAGATATTTGCTCCTTTTAAATATCTTATAGATAATACAAAATCAAGTTCTAGGTAAATTATTAGATTTGTGTTCAGTGGGTCCATCTATCTAATCTGGATAGGCCATCTATATAAAGATCTGAGGCCCAACATAAGGGCTGTTGCAGCATTGCACCAGCTTCACCGAACGGAGTCCGATGCTGATAATGATATTACTGCCACTGTAATGCATCTAGAGCTTGAAGGTGGAGCTGTTTGTCACCGGCCGCCACAACATTAAAACCTGGTGGAATAATAATAATAATCGTGAGTAGAGGTGACAAACGGATGGATTTAGTTGATTCTTATTTGTTAAGTTGAATTGCGTTAAATTGGATTGAATTTAAAATAAATTCAAGGATTAATTGCAATGGAAGTCTCCAAAATATGATATTTGTCTTATTTTGGATTCAAAAGCAGCCTCCTGGTTCGTAAGCAATTAATGGAAGGGAGAAAGAAATCCGTAGAAAGAAAAGACAAAGATATGTATCCAAATTTGGAAGTGGGAATCTTGTTCTATTTAGGGAGGTTCAATCCTGTCCAGCAGAACCATTTGTGAGGCTTGATTCTTAAACTGGATCAAGCGGGTGCCTAACTTAGAGTCATGATCATTAAGAAGTGTAATAACTTATTAACTTGCTCCAAGTTGGCCTCCTTATGAGTCGGGCACTGTTAGTATCTTATTTTAGGAAGAAGGAATAGTCCAATATTGAATATATTTTTATATGATCTTTTAAGTAGACAACGTGCAAATTGCTAACGATTTTTTATCATAAACTTGTCACGTGATAGTTAACTATACACAAAAAAATAATTTATATAATTCTCGACGACCAAATTTTAGTCAAAAAGTACCCAAGTTACACATTTTTTAACAAGAACTATCTAAATTTTGGTCAAAAGATACTCATATTACACTTTTTTTGTTAAGAACTACCCAAATATTGGTTAAGAGTTATTCAAATTATTTTTGTTCATATTTAGATATTACATGACAAATTTATGATAAAAAACATTAGCAATTTAGATGCCATTTACTTGAGGGACTATATAAAATATATTAAATATTTTAGGGACCAAAATGATACAATTAAAATATTAAGAACAAAAATAAAACAATTCTCATACTTTAGGAACCTCTAGTGCAATTAACTTTAAATTCAATCCATTTTCAACTCACACATTAAATGAGTTATGATGGGTTAAGTTATAACGAATTAGGTTAAATCCATTAACCAGAACTCTTAATAGACATTATCTATCGAAATACATACACTAATACACTAAAACACACACACTATTGTTACACACGAGTACATCAAAATACACACTATTACACATGCACACACACACCATGTCAAATAAAATTATCAACTCATTCTAATCTCATTTTTATAATTCACACTGGGGTATTATTAAAATTAAGGCAAGATCAATGAATATGATGTGGAGAATGTTAAATAGTATTATGGAAATAACTGAATTTAAATAATCAACAAAAATAAAAAGAAAAAGAAGTCACAACAATCAACTAAAAACTTTGGGGGAGGAAAAATGGATATTAGGTTTCTACTTTCTAATCTAAATAAAGGCAGAACGCAATTGAAAACATAGTGATTATTTTCAAACCAAAACCACAAATTTGAACACCCTTCTAAATAAAACTAAATATTTTAAGTTGGATTGTATTCAAATCACCTTGTCAATCATCTTACCCAAAACATTATGACGACGTTTAAAACTAAGGCTGGCAATGATTAGTATCATGTGAGGTTCAATACCGGGTTCTATCGTGTTGTGTCAAAATTTTCTTAACTTGCATTTATAGTCGTACACAGTTGTGTATCTATCTTATATAGTCAAATTCATGTTAATTCATTTATTAAATGGATATAACCGGTCAAACCAATTATAACTTCAAAGCTTGTTAAAGCCAAACTTATATCTAATAATTATGTGTTGAACAAAATACACCATTGCATTAACCATTTTTTAACCCGTATTAATAAAAACATGCATCCAACCAATTAATTTATAAGCAGGTTGCACAAGTTGACAAGTTATGGGTTAGAATTGCCACCCTGAAATTCGTGAGTCTTAATTGACATTAAATGGCTCCACCATAAGAATAAGCTTGATGGACTTTGTTTTAGCATAAGAATAAGCTTGATGGACTTTGTTTTAGCAATTGACTTTTAAATAGGACTGATAATCGAGTAGAGTTTTGTGAGTACAAGCAGAATTTGTCGAGCTTGTTTTTCTAAACAAGCTTAAAAAATTATTCAAGCTCGGCTAATTTTTTTAGACGACATGCTCATTTAAAAAACAAGTCAAGCCTAAAATGAGCCAAACTCAAGTCTAGTTCGAATAACTCGGCTCAATTATCAGCCCTACTTTTACTTTTGGATCAGACAGGTTATGTGAGATAATAAGAAGGCAGATGAAATATGAAGTCAGCAGTTTTCCGGTAAAAAGCACAATATCTTACTTGATGCATGTGAAATTGAGGAAGCCTCCCATGTGAGTTGTTGTCCTTTCCAATCAGTTATAACTCCACCAGCACCTTCTATGACGGGTATCAGTGAAAGGAAATCGTATGGCTGCAAAACCAGTTTCCGTCTCATAAATGTAAAGCAAGGAGAAATAATACAATAGAATCAAAGTGCTTCACATGTGTACGAAACAATCTCGTCCACGGAGTAAGAGCCGAATCTCTTTCGCCTTTTACATTTTCCTTCTGGCTGAGCATCACAGAAGGGCCAATCAAGGACAAACCAAGCTCCCCAGTGAGAATTTTCTTTTATTTGTCGTACTAATTTTATGACTTCCAGCCTTCCATACATATCTGTTTGCAATAGTGATGTGAATTCCTTCAGGTCATTTACTTAATCTTTTCTGAATTTTAACTGAAAAACAAACTACGACACTATTTGCTAAAACCGGTGCAGTTTGTGTCATGTGGTAATTCCTATTTCAAGTGGAAATAGTAGCTCCTCATCCTGCCACACCAAAACATGGCCAAAGATGCATCACAACCCTTAGAACTGAAACTTAGATGAAAGGAATACAGCTCACCTTAAGACCAGACTCAATTACAAGATCCACATAACCAGATGCCAAAAGGGCATAGGCATAACAGTCACAGCCATATAGTGGCACTTTTACCTGCAAACCATAAAAATACACAAGACAAAAGCTGAATATCCAAAAGAATCTAATATTTTAAATTCCGCATTAAAAGGGAAGCAGAACCAGCAAGGAGCAGTGCAACAGTCCCTATTATCATGTAAGGTCTCAATACCATCCACCAAGAACCCTAGTACAGCTAAAGCAACAGTAGATCTACTAAGTACAAGCTGAAACATTATTATATGCCTAAAAAAAAAAATTAGCAGATGAGTAAATGAACCTAAAAACTTAAAATAATTAGCAGATAGTCATACTATTGAAAAATAAAAACTATAACCTTTCCCCTTATAGTCTACAATTTCCATCTGAACCTAAAACATTCAATTAGCACATCTTTTATCCCTAAATGTAGAAAATTCCTCAAAAGCTGATATCCACATGTTACTTTTCCTATCTAGTCTTCAGACATTCTAATTTCCTTTAGAAAGTGAATTTGTATAGAAATCAGACAAAACGTCCCTGATACAAAACCAAGCTTCAAATCACTTCATAAAGCAAAGAAAGGTCTTACATTTGGACTTTGGAATTAATTAAAGGAGAATAAAGAAAACTTAAAAACTTTCAACATGTGCAAGCAGCTCCAACTGAAACTGTGCAGACCATCCTTACGATCCCCAAAACACTCCTAAATCTCAAAGATATGATTCAAGTGTGTACTAAAAGCAAGCATTTCTAGGTAAAGATTGAAATTTCATTTCGAAATGATCAAAACAGCCAAAACATTTCCTCTTCCATTCCAAAGGAGACTTAAACGAATCAATAATTGAATCGAAATTCCGATGATTCAAAGTGTTTCCGAATGTTTCGAGATATTTCGGCATGTTTCTATCTCATTTTAGACTGTTTCAAGGTATTTTAATATATTTCTACCAATGGTTTGGTATTTTTTTAAAATAAATTTTCAAATTTTCATTTGTTTTCATTCTGTTTTCGAGACGTTTCCGAAATAATGTATCTAAATAAAATTTTGATCCTTGTTTCCACGACATAATGGAAGCATGTAATTCCCAAATAGAAAGCCAAAAGAACACTTTCTTGAAACACTACATTCATATATTTCTTTAGCACTGTAAATATATTTAATCATATATCAAGTCAATAACTCTTTTATCATCAATTGATACATAACCATATCAAGAATCTCTTTCACAAATTGTAAATCAGGGATATGAGGAACAAACCTTACTTCTAACTCGAGCAAATGCTACTTCAGCCTCTCCACTGAACAGATGTGGACTAGTGGTATACCTAATCAGTAAAAGGGAAAACATACAAGAAAAATGAAACAGAATACGGAGATCTCCAATTCACGGAATTCGTATGTAAGTTATCAAACACAAAACATGAATGGCTCTGTACAAAGGTGTAAATGCTTGCAATAAGGAAAACATCTGCCATTTATTCAATACATTCATTTTTTTATTAATTTCTCCCCAAGAAGAAGATTATAGAAAAAGAAAAACATACAGATAGGCCTGCGAAAGTTTTGCACAATTGCGTGTGGCAACTTCTTGTCCATTCAACGTAGTTCTCCTCCCACTTATCCCAATCCATCTTTCTCTTAAAACAGGTTGATCAATTATGCCAAGAATCTGAAAATCACAACAGCAGAAAATCAATACAATTTAAAGGTACAAAAAACATGCAGAGTAAATAAGACACGTGATAGTAAAACAGGTCGTTAGTTACATGTTTTATTTTCACTTCGCATAACTACAGGTGATAATAAAATGATAAGGTTTTCCTTAAGCGGCGACAACAAAACAATTCATCACAATTCAAACACAATCAAAGTGGCTCACGCCTCATAGTTCATACCAGCTTGCCTTTGTGCAACAGAGCTATGAGAGTGCCAAACAAGGGCTTCCCTGCCCCATATAATTCAAGGATAGGATTAGTTAAGCAATTTTTTCAAGTCCAAAGAAGATGTTAACAATGCTACGAGTAATTGTAGAAGGAAAACAATAGTTCAATAAGAAAAATATAGGCAAAATACCAGTAATAAAGCTCTTTGTCCCATCTATTGGATCTAATACCCAAACATATTCTGCAAACTTCTCTTCACACCTCCAACCATTTTCCTCTCCGTAGCTGAAATCAATATTCTTCTGTAAGTTCAGCAACAAACGTACAAGTACAGACCGTTCCAATAAACGCTAATGTACTCAAAAAACTAAGTAAGATATTAAATAAATTAAGCTAATTAGAATGTGTTTTCCAGTTTTAATTTCACATTCTGCAAAAGGCGAAAAACATAAAGGAAAGTGTAATGCTAAAAAATGTCCACCATTTCAGAAAAAATATACGGAATCACTCCTCAGCAACACATCACTTACATTGCATGAGAAGGAAAACTTTTTTGTATAATCGAAACCATAGATTCCTCTGCTGCTTGATCAGCAATCGTCACTGGACCTGAAGCCAAATCATCACAAATTTTCAGATTGTGCAAATTCGAAAATTGAAGTAACAAACAGACTTTTTAGGAAAACTCACTCAAATCTTCTTTGTCAACAATGTCGAAGCTTTTCCGGAAATACTTGCGAATCACTTCACCAGCGGCGTCGGCGAGTTCGTTACCGACTTCGGCGAACCTTTCGAGTTCGGAATCATTTAACCCTAAGTTAACGGTTCCGATATGATTTGAGAGTGTGCAGTTCGAAGTCATCGTCGAAGTGAATGTAAATGTTCGATTATTGATTTGAGAGATTGGGAGATTCAAGTTGTTTGTTCGAGAGAACGAAGGGTTTGGAGAAAGCCAAAGGCGTGTGGGATTGAGGTAATTTAGAGAGAGAAAACGAGTTTGAGAAAGCATTTGGAATTGAAGTTGCAGTGACGAGGTTTTTATAGAGGCGGGGCGCTAAAAAGGACGAGAATCACAGGCGAATGAGAACTCAAGTGCTGTGTGTGTGTGCAAGAGAGAGAGAGAGAGAGACGTGTTTGCAGCGAGGGGTTGGAAGTCGACGTGTTATGCACCGTTCAATAGTCGCTGACGAAATGGAATAGTGTGTCATTTAATTTGTTTTCGGAGAAGTCTACGGGTACCCAAAAAATAAAAAATAAATAAATCGTACCTACGTTATTGTGATAATTGTCTCGAGTTGTTAAGGTGTTTTGCGTGCAATAAAGTCATCCTAAATTGTTTTTCTAATTTATTCACTTAATTTATTATTATTTTTAAATTAATACATTTTATTAAATATTAAAATTAATAACTAATTCAATGATAATAAAAAATCATTTTAATAAATTAAATTGAACACGTGCAATCTTATCTCCAACTATGGCCACTCTATTGATCTTGTCAACTTGAAAATTAGTGTAAACGTTAGTAATTCTGGTATCTAATAGAGTTGTTAATTTTACAATTTTAGCAAAAAATTTTATTGTTCAATTTTTTTAATGAGTTAAAGGAGAATATTGCATTAATAAAATATTACTCCTAAAGTTATATGGGTTCTAAATCTGTTCCTTAGATCAAATTTAATGACCAAATTTATTATTATTTGATTGATAATGAATCTGTATACACTACTAGTCTAATGTCAATAGTAGATTTCATCATACAATTTGATGGGTAGACTAATGCACAGTAGTGTTACTTTTGAAGTTTAACGTTTGCCTTCTAAGCTATTAGGTGATTCTATATGTTGAATTTGATTATATTCCTTCCCTATCTCATCTCAAACAATTAAAAATGAAAAACTTGCATGGATTATTCAGCTTCTTTGTTTTAGATGTAACTCTTCATTAGTTTAGTATTAGTGCTTTTGATAAATTTTATAGGGATAGCTATAGCGTTCAAAAAATACAATGGTAAGCGTCTCATTGAACAATTATGAGACTGTGAGGTTGAATCTGAGAATAACTACTATTTAAGAGGATAATACTGATTATTAATTCAATATTACTAGTTGAACCTAATCATTTAAACTAACTTGCCAACCTAATTGATTATTTTTGTTAAATTAGTGGTAGACCTCATCTAAGACTATAACCAACTAATAATCCAATTAAATCGGATCATAATATCCAACTACCACGATGATGTTAGTGTTCGTAGAAAGGAGAGAGAATTGACATCAATTGTTGGGACGGGAACAGCCTTACGGTTTACCTGTTACCAAACACATCCGGTTAAGACTACCCACCTCGGTAGATCTTCTACCCCAATTTGAAAAAAAAACACATGATGTTAATTAAAAAGGAATAAAGGAATACCAACATGCAAACATAGTCCCGCACCAATCACTTAAAAAGGGATGAATGCCTTTAAGAATCACACCCAGCTTTTGGTGCAAATTCTTTTTTCCAGTTGCCTTAATTGTGAACATAGTGGAACTTAACGCAAATCCCACAAGATCCATGACATCCTACATCACAGGGAAGAGAGTCAGAGTAGACATCACTCTTCCACCAAGGCCCGAGTGCCGTTTTACACCAAGCAATCAAGCTCTTTCTTTAGCTTAAAGTCCCACTCAGCTCTATTTCCTGTATTGAAAGATACAATCATGCAAAAACACACAGTATTCTAAAGCCATGAACAACAAATCAGCGAAACACACAGCAAAAGCAAGCACATACAATATAGTCTTATTCATATTGGCAAAGGTCTGGTAACAAACAATCTGCGTACACGCACAAAGCCATTCAAGTGAATGTAACCTGATCCGAACCTCAGTTATGCTTCTGATATGCATAAAACTTCATCCATTTGCTAACCTGTTGAACAGCCTCACTGAAGAAAAGGGGAAAAAGTAACTCAAGCAAACCTATTGCCATTTGCCACACTTCTCCTTGAGACAAATCCAGATAACTGGTTTTAAAACAAAACCCAACAATACCAAAGCCGTGTAAAATGAGTGGGCATGATATCACCCACTAATAAACTAAAGCATCTTAGCCATTCGAGAATTTGACAGGGTAATTTCATGCACTTAAATGAAACAATCAAATTCAAGTTTACGAAATAGGAGATGACTTGTTATCCTTGATTCACTTCCATTCTACGATGGTTCCTTTCATATGTAACAAATTGATCTTTCCTTTATGTATTGTTTAGCCCTTCTTTACAGTGTACCTTCAGAAGCTAACCTATTCCTGCCCACAAATCCAGTTAAAGATCCAGATGACTGATCTCCTGCGCCTTTCATGGTTCAGTAACTGAGATTGCAAGGGAAGATCAATCGTGGAATCAGCAGATGTAAGAATACCAAATCCTGCACGAGTAACATAAAATATGACTTGTGAACCAAATGATAGAATTTCTCAAGAGCTTAAAGCAGAGAAATTTAGGGGGTATTGCAATGCAAAGTCTACACTCCAGATGTTCAAAGTATTCGCCTAGACTGAAGTTCAAAAGGCTACAGATATAAAATTGGTCGTTAGTAAGGTGCAAAAAGGAAGTTCTCCGTTAGTCTCAGTCAGAGAAGAGCATATATGAGAGCAAGGGATGTTAACCTCTTCAGATCCAGAAGCAGCTCAGTTCTTGCTAGATTTTGCCCAGAAAAACCCCCTCTTTCGAACAGAAAGATTCTCTGATGAGGATCTATCCCCCTTTGACCCAAATGAAAAGTGCCGCCTCAAGAAAGGCTTCCCCAAGGAGCTCTTCATACTGGAACTTAAGCTCATCCTAGGACCGCTACTTTTCTGGCGATCAAACACAACAAGATCACTACTTAGATCACTATCCACAACCCGGTTCCTTGATTTCTTGTTTCTAGCCTTCAAGTCCATTTCAGCTTTCAATGCTTTCTCGGACAGCTTCAGGGTTTGTTTCTCCCCCAAAGTACAAACCGGGCAGGTGGGGTCATACTTGTTGATTTCAGGCGTCATATTCTCCAGGCACTCAGCATGGTAAACATGGCCACAAATTAAAACAGCCACCACAGCAAGCTCATTAGTGGCTATAATTTTCTGGCTGCCCCAAGAAGATTTCTCAATTAAAAGCTTTGAGCAAACCCCACAGTTTTGGATATCAAAAGAGGAAGAAGCAGAAATTCGGCCACTAGATCTGGATATCTTGTCACGATTGAAGCCTAAGGACTCACTATCAAAAGACCATCTCTCTCTATGAGAAGTTGCCATGAGCTCAGGAAAGGGAGGGATAGACCAACTATCTGAAGACCCACCATTGGAGCCCCTTGTTAATTCATTGCTCCACTCAGGCAGCACAAAGGAAGATGGCTCCTCAGAAATTGAGAAATTTGGTGACTTCAATCCTGGAATCCGGCTATCTGATACTTGCCGCAATAGCCGATTTCCTGGGGAACGGCGGGACCACCTTGGTGGAGTAGAGGTTGTAGGTACCAGGTGACCTTGAGATGACAAAGGAGATGTAGACAAAGATGAAACTGAATGCACTGAAGGTGATAGCTTTGTGGGAGATGTATCTGAAACTGCTGAATACCCTATTGGCTCCTTCACCTGAATTAACAGAGGGAAAACATGTACTAGTAATGAAACTGAACCGAAACAACAAATTAAATAGCACAACATAAGGCATTTGCACCACAGGAAACTCCAATTATTCTGCACTTACCTCTGGAGAATTCCTAGAAATTGATAGATCTGCAAACGAAAAAGAATGAGATGTCATATACAGCACAACATAGTTAACCATTCATGCACTGCATCTCAAATGCCAATGAACTTGGGGTACAAAAGGCCAAAAGTTCTAGCTTAGTCAAGATTTGAAGCCCTAACCAAGAATAATTTTTTTTTTTTAAGGGAAACCAAGACTAATGAGGCTTCACCTTTCACAAATGTACACAGAGAATAAAATGGTAGAAAAGATGATTTACTACTTCTTTCTCACATGTCTCAAGTCAGCAAACAAGGGAAAGCTCATATGTCCCCAGATGAATCATGATAATCCCAAACTAAAATGACAGGAAACACCATTGGATATATGTGGCATTTGTCTGGATTGTAAACATTTATTTCTTTCAAAACACAGCATAGATTCAAAAACAAATAAATGAATACAACTTGCAGTACAATCAACAAAAGGGATATAATCAACTGTTGATTACATGGATACAAGATGAGCAGCAAATAATATGATCAAAATCTCAAAATAGTTCACTGGCCCCAACATGTCTGCCAACAATATTCAGACATTTAATTATTGCTTCTTTTGATAAATAAGGCACAGATTCCATGTCAGAATCAGTAATAGCTATCATCTCATGAAAGAATGGCTAAAATAAAAATAATAACAGCTGCAACATGTATTGCAAACCAGGTGCTGGTTGAATTCTAAGTAAACCTTAGTAAGTTCATACATGAGTTTAACCTTTCTAGGCCAGGTGGATCCGGTTCAATACAATCAACAAACATTCACAATAACTCAAAGAGGTTTAAAAGTTCCGTCAAAAAGCTCGAAACCTACAAATTTCTATGCACACTATCAAGGTTAGTGAACCTGGAAAGAATAGAAGATGTCGAGTAGACAAAACCAACCTTCACTCTTTGTTTCTCGAAAATGAAAATGAGTAGGTACACAAAAAGACACAATCACACACAAGACACATAAAACTAGTTGGTGCCCCATGTAAGTTGTATGTGGACCTTTTCAAATTATAATTTTAGTTTTTATTTTCTACTTTTTATCCATATTATGTGGTTTAACTATACATAAAATAAGTGTGAAGTTAGAAAATAAAAGAGGCAGAATGTAAAAAAGAACATATCATGTCGTTGATTTGATTAATTATTGGTTGTTTATGATATTTATATTTCACATATTTTGCATCTGTCGTGGCTGTGGGTAACACTAACCAAAATTCCCATCAAGAATATAGAGTTTCTCACTCCAAATTACATTTGGATTGAAAAAATTACAATCTTATAGTACATATTTGACAATTGAAGACCAAAAAAAAAATAGAAAACTAAATATAAGTGAATAAAAATTTAATTAACCAGTAAAATTTCCACAGCCAAATCTCAAACACCAAGACCATGATAATTCAAATTTCTAAATAAAAACAAAAAAGAACATAAATATAAAAAAATAGATCAAATATAAACAGACAAGGCACATCACATTCTCTTAAAGACCTAGATTACACTCATATTAGATCATCAAAAACAGCAGTTGACAGTAAGATAATATCAAATGAAGCTAAGCGCTGATACCTAAAAAAAAAATCGCATAAATAGTCAAGAATTCTTACACTTTGAGTTCATCATTTTCAATATCGTTTACAAGTGCTACTTTCATAAGATCCATGATAACTTGCAAAGGAAAATAAAAACTAAAGACATAAATGGAGAGAACTATGAAGGCTAAAGAGAATAATCAAAATAATTGTAGCCTTTATTATTTATTTAAAGAGAGGAGATTCCTCTATTGTTTGGAAAGTGATGGTTTAGAAAGAGAGCTATTATTCTTATATTGTTTTGTAATTTTCTCTAATATTATGAATACGAAAGGTTTTCCTACAGGTAATAATATATATTCATTACACTTGTAATTGCAAATATTTACTCTTAGAAAGGGAAAGGGTCTAAGAGATAAAAGTAAAAAATAGGATATGATTGTCTTTATATGATTAAGTAGGGATAGAATAGAAAATTAAAAGTTTTTCTCATTAGCTTTCTTTTATTAGTAGTTCTCTAATAATAATGTTATGACTATGAAAGATCTTCACTATAGGTAATCCTATATATTTATTGCACTTGTAATTACAAATATTTACTCCTAGAAAGGGAAGAGTCTAAGAGTTAAAGTGAAAAATAGGATATGATTGTCTTTATATGATTAAGAATGGGTAGAATAGAAATAATAAAAAAATTCTCATTAGCTTTCGATATAGATTAGTAGTATAGATAGATATGCACGCATGCCCATGTACAGAGGGCTCTTCAAACTTATTATTTCATTGTCTTCCAAAATACCATTTTAAGTGCTGCTCATAACACTTTCCTGAGCATAAGAATACCCTAAAGCTAGTTTTGGACAAACAAAAAAGGATCCATTCCAGCATTTGCAGCGTTTTAAGTTGGCACAAAATTGTTGGGAGAGAGAGGTTCCCAAATTAGGGGTGGAGTCAGCATTCCATCTTTTTAGTTCCATTGTTGTGACTGCACAGGGCATTAACACACCTAATTCATTCGTTTCAAGTTCCAACCAAGTATCCTAAATCAACTTCCACAAAGTGACAATATTGAAAAGCCGTAAACTAACTACTACTAGTGATACAGATATTCAGACGACTATAAATTGCAAAAACTATCAAAAGAAACAAACAAAATGGATCTCGGAGGAACCTTAACAAGCTGAACATTAACTAAAATGAGTGAAAAGGGCCCATAATTGTGACATTTGCCAGCTGCTAATTGTAATTCATACCACAAATTTTAGTTATGATTTTGCAATTTCCACCCCCACAATAGCCATATTGTTAGTGAACAAACGATTTTTTTCTAGTTTCTCAGCCATCTCTTGCACTTTTGAAGCTTTCAACAAGAGCAGTATTCCTAATAGTATAAACATTTTAAATCTTTCAAGGACCAGCCACAACTTAAGGATTTGGCCATAGTAAGTTAATGCAAATTCAGAAGTTGACATGATTTCAAAATGACAGATGACACTACAAATAGAATTGCAAAACATAGTAGTGCCACCCTAATTAGAAGAATTTAGTAGGTGATCATAACTAAGGCAATATCACCACACAAAGGCTCTTCTTTTATTCCATTTCACACTTCTCTGTTGACGTTCACACTCTTCAAACTCATCATTTGGAACTGCAACATGCTACATTATTATGCCTTCGACAGAATAGTGCAAATTCGGGCTCCTTTAAAACAATTTTTCAAAATCATATTCAAAACTTATCTGGCAAATCAATGTGGCATAGATCTCAGAGCTACAAAGGATAATGATGTATTGCACAAAATGAACTGAAAACAAAAAATGAAATGTTCCCGTGGACGGAAAAGCAAAAAGCAGGAAGTGCATTGTGCGAAAATGAAACTAGAGATTTACCTGAGGGAGGAATGCTCGAAACCCCATTATTTCCTTCAGAAACTGGGGACTTTTGCCATGCAAGTGTCTGGAAACTATCCAATGAACTTCCGTCCTCTGATGCATGCGTGGTTTCCACCATTGTTCCAGATTTGAAGTCCAGTCCATCATTCCTGCTGACTCCATCAGAAAACCAAGTTACAGATGTCTCTTCCCCTGCTACTCGTCCTCGGTTATCCCAGCGAAAGCTCCATGATGGCGAATATCTAATATTCCTCTGCACAATATCACTGCTTGATCCATTTGTTATGGTTCTATCTCTAGGAACAACACATCTATCTCTAGCAGCAACACAACAAGCGGACCCCATGCTTCCTCACAAGCACAACATCAAGCAACTAAAAACCTTAATAGCAACTGTCGGTCAGACCCACAATACCTGCATGATTACTCCAAGAAAACAAGTTCAAACCAAGTCATTCCTCTGTGGAACATAAAAAATGAAGTCATTCCTCCAGATGAAAATCATAATATACGAATATCACAGATATCAATATGGGTACAGATGAGCAAAAATGATCCATACACTGATTATCACTAAGGTGAACAAAACCAGCAGATTAATCATTAACCCTCAAACATCTCACTGTAGAATGTGAAGCTTTAATATCAGAGGATAAAGATCAGTAATGGTGAAATTTTGATGATAGAAATCACCTATGTTTACTTCAAATTAAAATGAAAGTAAAGAAGAGGAATAATAATCATTGCTTCTGATAAACAACCAAAGGGAAAAGAAATTCATCACTTAGAACTAGCACTATGTCTACGGTCTACACCAAATTATAGTCCGCAACTGATGAGAATTCAACGACAATAAATAATGGTATCCAGAAAATCATTTCCATAGAAGTAAGAAATCATATGTCAAAACACAACACAATGATTAGTCACAGTAACATCACTGTACCATCGAATGCATAAGAAAATTCACTTCTGTTGACCACCAAATCACAGTTCCAATCCAAATGGATTTTAGGGCTTCAAAGCTCTACCTAAACCAAGTAATCAGTAAATAATTATCAAAGTATAAGACAAAATTTGTAGTCAGGAACAGTGATGAGTAATCAAACACTACTCTTCAATAAAAGCCCTATTCAACCGATCTGATAGAACGGTTCACTATCTCACAAACTTAAACAAATCATTATATTCCTATTGAAGCACAAAAAAATACAAAACAAAAAATTACTAAAAAAAATGGGCACATATTGGGGGTTAGAGCAGAGAACCTTTGAATCGATTTCACCTGCTACTTTGCAGGAGAGACTGAGAGTGAGTCTATGCCACAAGAAACCTAAAACTAAGGATAATCAAACACTAAATAGGTTAGAGAGATCCGAAATTAGTGCCGAAAAACAGTAATTAAAGTCAAAAAAACACAAATTATCTCTCATAATCCACATAATTCCCCTATTCATCTATAATTTATCAAAAACTAAATATACACATCATTTCCATACATGTTTATATGTTGATCGTCATCAAACACATGAAGCGTCGTATAGAACAAACGAAACTGACATGATCGAACCGTACCTTTCTATCTCGAGGCCGCCAAGAAAGAGGGAGAAGCGGGGGTAGGGAGAATTGCTGTCCGATTCTTCTTGTGAGCTGCGAGAGAGAGAGAATAGGAAGGAGTGAGGTCGTTTTAGACGGTCTAACTTACGGTAAGGAACCGCTAGTTATAACGGAGTTAAGCGACACGTGTCGTAAGCATGTGGCTACTTAAAATAACCTTTTTCAATCGGTTAGTTTCCGAACCGTGAAAAAAATAACCTCTTTCTTTTTTAACGCGGCGTTCAAGATTACTCCGATTATTAGCTCGACTTTTGATATTGATTATCATAGAGTTAATTTAAAAATATATTTTCTAAAAAATAGGAGTAATTGACCCTTAAAAGATATATAAAATATCAAATTTAAAACTTCTTACTCATAAAAATAATGTTTTATGTCGAATGTTTTGTATCTTAGTTTTTTGGGTATGAATACACGAGCTTGAATTTCGTTATTCCTATTCTAATAATAGTGCCCGATAAAAAATAAAAAAAAGTTGTGCCGTGAGCATTAATCTTAGTTATCAATTATAAATTGAATAATTATAATTATTTATAAAAAAATAATAAATTAATAAAAAATATATATAATAAAATAATTATAGACAAGATGTATTTTTATTGATAAAAAATTAATTTATGATACCAAAAAAATAAAAAAAAATTGGTACCTCAATGGAAACTGATTTTTTTTTTTTAAAACTTTGTTCTTTAATTTGAAAATTGTCAGAATAAGGCAGTAAAAACTGAAAAGGAATAACTTTTCACTGGTATCTTATGTGGTAAGCGGAGTGCGCAGTACGCATGCCTCTGTTTTCACGTCACACCCAATTATCAAGAAAGTTAAATGTGAGAAAGATTCCTGAAATTTCTTAATGTACGATGGATTATGAAAATTACCAGATTCCCTTTAGCTTTCATTACCTTATTAATTTCAAGTTCTTGGATGTAAATAAGCAAGAAAAAAGTTGCACTTCGCGCAAAAATGAAAAGAAAATGCGATGCCACTCAAAGATAGATGTGTTAATCCAGTTTGATTTATCGAATTTAAGTTTGTTCAAGCACAATTCAATTGTGATTGATCGAGTACAATTTAAATGTATTAATTGAACTAGGCTTGTTAGGTTGAGTTTGCTCAATCTCGATTTAATTGTGATTAATCGAGATTAATTTAGATGTGTTAATTGAGTTGGGTTTGTCGAGATTGAGTTTGTTCAAGCTCGATTCAACTGTAATTGATCAAGTTCAATTGTTGAACTTAAATTTTTTCTCAAACTTGACTTTACATAAATTTACGTGAATCTAACTCAAAATAAACTCAATGCCCCAACAAATTTTTCTTTAAAAACTAAATTCTGGGATCAATAACTCGTGTTCTTAATCAAATAGAGGTTTTTAATTATAAAATCAAAAATAATTATAGGCAAGAATCTATTAAAACCAAATCAAGCATGCTCGAATTGGGTCGGAGATTGTTCGAGTTTGTTTAATTCACAAAATGAGTTAAAAAGATTAATTAAATATAATTTATTTAGTAATTTGAAGGAGAATAAACAATGTTACAAAAACAAAGGTCAATTAATGGCCAGACTTCATGATTTGTTTGCGGTAAAGCTGTTGGCACACCCAAGTTGCTTCAATGAAACTCGTCCTTGGTTTAGTGAGGCTTTAATTCAGCTTCTGCTCCAATGTCCAACGAATTCCTCTTTTTTTTTTTTTTTCTTTTTTGTGTCACCGGACATGCGTCGGTTACTTTTTCAAGCTCAGAGACCAATTCAAGCTTTAAAATTTAGTATATTTCTATGAAAAGGGGGAGAAAGTCGTTACCCTATGATAATTTACAAGATTAAATCCTAAAATATAAATAAAAATAGACAATTATTTACTCTCTCTTTTTTGGTGAGACGCTATTACAAAGAGAGAGACAACGAAGTTTAAATCCATAACTATAAGGTCTAATAGTAGGGACGATGACCATTAAACTAGGAAATATAGTGTGAAACCAATATATAAGTTAAGTTAATTTGATTATTGTGAATTTTTGAAATCATCTGTAGCTGTTGAATCAGTAGGTAATAATGAAAGATTTAACTAAAGGTAAGATAACACCTCTTAGACCGCTAGAAGTAATAGAATAAGACTTTTACCGATTATATATCTGTATGAAAAAAAATTTCCTTTCTTTTTATGTGCCTAAAATAGCAAAGGATGCAGGAGACATTTACAAGTTTTCTTCAAATTGTCCCAAAGTTCTTTGCTTTAATCTCCCCTCATGAATGTATGGTGGCCCTATTCTGATAGGATTTCACCTGACTAAATTGTGACAACGAATTGCCTCAGAAAAAAAATAAAATAATCGAAGCACAAAATTTTTATCCCAAATTTCGTATGCTTCAAAAATCACTCTAGTATTAATCCACACAACTCGGTAAAAACTAAATTGATTACCAATTGTGATGGTAACTCAAATAGTAATAAGAATGAATTGTAAATTCAGACATTTTAAGTCTGAATCTTAGCAACTCCTTAAGGTTAAACCATGATAGATTTATCCACATGAATTCCCTAATTTTGGCGTGGATGATTTATCTTTGACCAGACTTAGAAGGAGGTAAATCAAAGTGCAGATAATCTGGTTTGGACAACCTTAATCGTTGAACAAAAAAAAATTATTATATGCTAATAGGATAATCGTTTTTACATCTTACTTGAATATATAGTAAGTGATTCAACTGAATATAGTACTCGTGAATCTAAATATCGTTGCATCAACGTTTGGATTTGAATTTTTTGTGAGGGGGTTTGATTAAATGGCAATAGTGGAGCATATGAAATTTGGGCATTGAGTTTTGCACGTAATTGGCATCTCTTAATAAATATAATTTGGTACGACGACATTTGTAATTGAATCTATTAACGATGATATTGTAGGACGGGGATTAAATATTGTTGAAGGACGAAAATATCCTCACAATGGTCCGAACGTCGGTGTTGATGTATGATGGAAAGCGAAGGTATTAACGTAAATGTAGTCATTAAAAAATGATATTGGTTCATATCAAATGGTAGCGTGTACTATCAACAGACGCAAATCATCATTGTAAGTAATTATCAATCTTAATCATGTGGGGTTTATTCAGTTTTTCTCAAGGAAATTCTAGAGGAAATCCACTTTTGTGTGAAAAAGTATGTAAATTTTATCAATCTAGAAATATAATAACAAAGATACTTGTTGATAAGAGGATAACGATTTGTTTAATGATTATCGTCTCTGTTGTTAAACCTTAAATTCATGGGTTCAAATCTCGTTGTCCTCTTCTCTTGTAATTGTGTTCGATAAAAAAAAAATATATTGTTGATAGATATCTTAGTGACCAAATATTTTATTATAAAAAATTAATTTTGTGTTTTTTTTTTCAAATAAATACTGCGATTTTGAGAGAGAGAGAGAGAGTTTGGGACCTAAATGCTTAAGTATGATGAATGTAATTGAGACTCAAAAATTTGATATAATTTATTAATTTAATGACGTGATTTTATTATAACCGTTGGATTAACATTAAGGTCAATTCAATAATTTAGTGAATTATGTTAATAAATTATATTTAAAAAGATTCTGCAAAAAAGCCTGTGGCCCACACACTGTTCCAAAAGCCCGACAGTCCATTGGTTCATGGGCCCAACTAACCAGTCATTTGAAGGGCCCTGGGTAACCTATTAGCCTAACAGATAGGATCACGGACTGCATTTTCTTGCAGCTAAATCTGGCCCATGGATGAGCATGGGCCGTTGACGGGTAGCCCGATCCAGACCCATACACACTCTTAATAGAATGTAGCATCAAATAATGGTCCAAATAGCGGAGAAAGCATTCATTGTAACAGTTGTACAACGTTATTATTATCGCGTGATATAACCGTTTAATGATAATTCACCCAATAGCCAAACCTTTGATAAAAAGTATTAACCTTGTATATTTTGTAAGTTTATTATTTGACAATTACACCACATGATAATACTGATATAGAATAGTTGTTACATTAAATATTTACTCTGACTGTTTAACTTAAACTTAACCCGCATTTACCTCGTTCTTCATCAGTACTAGGGCGTTGTCAACCCTCAAAGCATCTCAAAATTAACTTGACAATATATTTATATGTAGTAATAGTTCTTCTGTTGTCAATGACAATATATTTATATGTACTAATGGTTCTTCGGTTGTCGATGACAATTTGAAGCTTAAAACGACAGGTCTTGTCGGTTGCCGACCCTGATGACAAATATAACATCAGTTGGGAATGAGCTTAAAAGGAGGCTTGACTAATGCTGGTGCTGGATCATATCTTCCGTAGTCTTTGGTGTTAACTTAAGAAACCTTTCATGGATTTCATACAATGCTTCGTCATGGTAAACTTCTTCCTGCCAAGAAGGAACCTCAAAAGTAGATCACAGAAACCTCAAGAGTCAAAAGTTGACTCTATTTCACAGCTAGCTAGGTCGTAATGCTTTCAAGAGAGAATTTTTACTCTCGATCAATCATGACTTTCTATTATAATATCTTGTCAAAAAAAAAAAAAACCCGACTTAATCACATCTAGACAAATCGAAACAACTTAATGAACAATGACACACATTATAAGTCGTGGAGGAAAAATATATGAATGTTTCCAAGCGAAAGAGAGCAACATCGACTATAATTAAGCTTGTCAATTGTATAGGGAGAGATGAGTTCGTGTCAAGTCTTAACGGGTTCGTGTCAAACAAGAGTTCACTCATATCCGATTCGTTTATTTATTCGTGATTGCTTTAAATCTTCGTGATTTCTGTTTTGGATTAACATAAAGCATTAAAACGACCAACAAAAAATGAAAAGGAAAGCAAAATTAAAGTAAAACTTTCTGAAGTTATGATCGATACGACAAACCTTCTGAGTAGCACCCAGTTCCTTCTCTGAGTTGTTCACAAACCTGGATTGTCTGCCACCTGCATAATCGGCTTAACCACATAAATGCATGGGAAACTTTACATATTTTAAGAAACATAAAGAGAATTTTTAACCCTAAAAGTTATCAGAAACCTAAAGAGTGTTGTTCAGCATTTTAACTCAAACAAAGATGGAAAATCAATGAAGGATTCTGTGTAGCCTGCTCCAAATAGTTGGTGCAAAGGGGTGATAAAGCCAAGCTCATAGACACATGGTTTAATGTTACAATATCGACCATTGACTCAAAGGCCACTAATACACGTCCGTCGCCATTTCGCAAAAATAATATCAAACAAAACACTTAAAATGGTCGATAGAAGAAGATTTCATAAAGATGAATTCAAGTTATATTGTGCGTTGTGGAATTGTTGTCAACCAAGACGGTCTTGAATCAACCAAGAGTAAAATAGAACTGGATGATTTACATAAATAGAACGCAGGAGGATATCAGAACAGTGAGGGCCGAGTCGCATCGAACTCGACCAATTCTTTCAACTTAATATAAGATGACTTGGTATTCATCAGAATTCATATCTCAGCATGTTCTCTTCTCCTCCTTAGTAAGACCCCATGAAAGTCTATAGAGAGCACCAATGGTGTGACCTAGATATTCTAACAGACCCACCTGCAAATGAAGTTGATAGAATTGAAGCTGAGATGATGAGAAAGAGGAGACAAGTCTTCTTGAGAAGCAAGGCACCCATGTTCTGCAACTTTACCCTTTTTCTGCACACTAGATCGAGAATAGAACAAACGGTGCTTCCTTTTTATATTGCACTGGAGATTAAATTTTGCTACACCGTAGTTGTATGGACAACAAGGAAATGGATAGGTTCTTACAAACCATACAATGTCTGTGCTTTTCTGGCTTTAAATTCCAAACAGAAAAGGTGGGGGAGACCACTTTTCTGATGTTGGGGCACCAAGTCCAAAGAGTTATTCGATTATGGCGCACAAACCGGATAGAATCCCCCCCACTGTTAAACAAAAAATAAAAGTATTATAGCCATTAATTCAATTCGTGTCAAGATAATTTCTCTCATTAGGAGTAAATATTTGTGGTATTACCAATCAATTATTAAATATCACGAGGATCCCACTGTTTCAATAACTACCCATAACTATACATCCAATAACTTTCTTATTAAAAATAATTGAATTAATTTATCTTAAATGGTGTTTTATTATTGAATAGTAATACGATATGTGTCAATAATAACGTGGCATCGCCAAATATTTTCTCCTCCAATTAATGCATTATTTTGCATGATGGCCCAAAAATGGTACCACTTGTCATTTGTGGTCGTAGTTGAAATGAAAATTCGCAGTGTATGTAATCGCTTACAAACCAAACGCGTAAGTTAAACTTGGATTTGATTCGTCCAATGGGACACCCTAGATGTGCAGTTTTAAGTTGAAGAAGATGATGACTAGGCTTATTCAGTCATTTTGATTGCATGAAAGCTCAAGAGGGAGATTTGGAAACAATGCTTGGTGAGTGGGGTTTTGCTTGCTTTTTTGTAGATAAATTAGATTGGCATAAAATAGCTTTTGTGGATGAGTAGTGCTTTCAATTATCTATAACGACAAGGACAACACACCAAATAAATACCATTGAAAGGATAGTGGTTGAGTACAAAGAGAAGCACTTTGAGCTGCTTTTTCCAAGTGGTATTAAGAAATCTCCTCTAGTTCATTATATCATCCCTTCACCCCCACACTAACATTCAAAGTTCCACAACAGTGAGACCTGAACATCATGAGTTTGGATCATTTAATCCTACTCAGACTCCGCATAGTAACAAAAACTCCATACTCCAAACAATCTCTTTTGGGCTTCACAAATTTAAGCTTGGAATGCAATCATGGTGCATACTCGTTTTTAGACAGTCTCTCAGACATTTTCGAACCAGGCTCCTGATTTCGCTTTCATCCATACAATTGCCAACCAGATGAGGATCCATGGATCCTTGTAAACCACTTCATCACAATACAATCAATAACTAGTATTAATGTATTATTATTATTATTTTTGATATCTCAGTTGTTCCAATGAATTACTTCAGTATTTCCTCACTTACTTAACAGACTAATACTGGACCTTATGCACAGCAGTCGCTCCTACAAAAGGGGGGGTAAAATCGTGGAGTCAACATATTGTTGTCAAGAGATTATGATGTTGAATTTTTTTTTTTTTTTGGGAGGGGGGGAGAGGGGAGAGGAAAATTTAAACCCTGAACCTCAAGAAAACAAAATATTCACAAGTTAAAGAGTACTATTTGACCAAAAACCAGTTGGTTATGATGTTAAATTGTTGATCTACCCAAATACTCCTATTTTGACATAACCTCATCACATTACTGTCTTATCTTCCCCTTATTTTGCAGTAACTTTCTATATAATACCGAAAAGTATCTCTTTCATACTGTAGCCTAAAGGCCCTCAGCCGCGGTAGAATGGTATAAAACATGAACTAAAACAACAGAGGCCAATGCATGGGAAAAAGTATGCTTGCGGCCCCACGTGGCATCTCAGATGACACATTTACAGCAGAACAATGAAGATGAAAACAAAAGAATAAAAGAAGGATCCTTGCGTAAATACTTTATAAACAACAAACTTTAAGGTTGATGCCCATGCCATGGAGTGCTAATGAGAAATCAAGTGATCGGGCCAAACTGTACAGTAAGAATTGCAAGCATTTCCCCCACTTACGGTCGGTCAGGGTCAAATCAAGCACTAAAAATAACAGCATACAACACCAAAACTGAAGCAGGCATCAGATTTACCCAACTTGGAGGGTGTAGCACCATCTACTAAATCAGAGCATTCTCATGGCGCAGACTCTGTTCTCTATTATAAATTGCCTTCGCTCCCTGAACAAAAATGACGAATTACTTGTCATTTGTTACAATAATAAACATGTACCATAAAAACGTGTGAATTTTTCAGTTTGGGTACCACCTTTTACATGGCAGCTGTGGTTATTTGAACTTGGGACCGTTACAATAAAAGTCACATTCTTTTATTTTCTCTTCTCCTTTCTCAAGGAACATGTCATAACTGTGAAAGCCTATAATTTACACATGCCCAATTTAGATGTGATATACCTGTATCACTATGCCGAAGGACACGGTATATCAGTCTTATCCAGGTAATGGAATTGTAGGATCTTCGAAAAGTACAGCTTAGTAAGATTTAGTATGAATAACAATATCATCCATGAATCACTCATTGGGGATTCCTTGTTCAAAGTTCATTTGGCCGTATAACTCCCCAAAGAGTACTATAAGGATCGGAACTAAACATCCCCCCTTAGTTGTACTTGCTACCACAGCAATAGACATAATTTGGTTCAGGCATTTGTTCATATAATGTCACTATATTTGCAACCAGTTTCACAATCTTCTCCGTCTGTTTTTACTTGGTCACCTCCAATGACAGAAGTCGGAATCCCACATTACCAGCAATATCAGAATCTAGTAGCCTAATAAGCTAAAAACAAACTGGTTTAGAAACCACATATTTTGCATATTTAGCATGCTGTACTTGTTGCCTTTGGACACGTCAGCCGACTCTAGTAGCTCACAACGAAAGAAAACTCTAACATGGCAGAAACAGAATCATGAACTGGGAAATTTTAGTAGGATAGGTTGGATTCAAGTTAAAAATAAAGTGGGGTGCAAAAAGCTCTCCTTGTTGACTGACATTCAAGTCCTTCACATATGGAGACTGATTAACCTGTACTAAACTCTACGTTCGGAAACTCGAAAAATCTTATCAATGATATTAAGATCTCCATCAGAATTTCAAAGTTCAACATCATGGTTTTCCTTCATCCCTGGACAGTCGCTCCTCTGAAGACAAAATTACAAAACTTCTGCTGTAAATAGAACATTAGTGGAGGAAATATCGGCTCTGGATAAATATTAAGTTCATCCACGACACAAAATATATTGGTAGATGCTAGAATTGTATTTCCCCCTGCAATTTAGCCAGCTATTTATGGTATTTTACCAACATCCCTTATGTTATTAAACTATGCATTTCTCGCGTACTTCATGAACTTTTTTTCCTTATTGATTAATTACTGCCCCCATAATTTTCTGTATTTTTTACGTCTACAAATATAACCGAGTCCAATAATAATCATATGGTGCAATTTCCAATTTCAAAGGAGAGCAATCAACAAAGAAAAGAAAGCTAAGATCTCGTACTAGAAAATGTATTTCTTGGACATTATGTTTTTATGCAAGAACAATTCAAATATTAGCAAGAGTAACATGAAAAAGACGTCAAGAAAACCAAGACTTACTTGGAATATTGTTCCCAACTTCTTCATTGCTTTGGCCCGCAGTTTGAGAACATCCTTAGAAACACTAGGGTCTTTAAGAACCTGAAGCGGAAGCACCAAATCAAAATCATTCCTCAATATGTAGATACACTTAATGCGACTGCTATCTTGTGTATCTCTTAAGTTCTTAAGCAATTAAATCTATGTAAGGGTAGGTTCCAACGGAATTATCAAGCAGAAAAACAAGTCAAACTCAGTACAGATATCTGGAGCATAATTAAATGAACAGCAGGCCAAGTATATTCATGGTAATCCCAAGCAGAGATTCCAAATCATGGCATCAGAACTTCCCCAGGCTGAGCCACTTAGAAATAAAAGAATAAAAAATTTCTCATATTTCTTCATTTAACAAAACGTGAAGAAACTATTTGCAGAGATTACTTGCTTGATTTCCTCTTGGATGAAACGATCTTACAGTTTGAACACCATCTGTGCTTAATTTTCTCTGAGAGCAAATTATTTGACAGGTGAAGAATATAAATGTAACATAAAGTAATAAGATTTTTCAAAGGCATATCATTCCTAACATAATTTCACCTGTTTAATGCTCATGATTTATAATGCTGAAATCAAAAATATGGGAACGGGAACTTACTGCTTGGCAAACGTGTGATAAAGTCAACTCAATATCCACCACATTAATCTGCCAAAGGGAATTAACCACAGCATCTTTCTTATCTTCAATGGTTTTGATTATATTCTCTTCCTTGTTTTCTCCTTCATTCAACTTCTTCAGCTCCTCTTGTATTTGTATTAAAGACACAGCACCTACACTTAAGAAGACAAATAAGTTTGTTTGGTTCCTTTGAAGTTTAAACAAATATCAATAACCTTTAAGCATGTTTCAAAAAAATTGTACCTGAGGCTGCCATAACTTGCGATTTAATCTTGTGTCCTTTATCTCTTACCCATTCTGCTAAAAATGGAACCTTCATATAGCGTTTGTCCTTTCCTATCTCTCTTGCGGCTTGCCTTGTGTATATGTAACCAATAGTATGCAGCATAGCCTCACCAAAAGCTGCAATGATGAGAAATCAGTTCAAGTGAATCTCCCTAAGAAGTCGACAGAAAATTGATGAAACCCTAATTTCTGGTCATTTCTTTTCCGCTAAAATATATTTGAGCATGGTAAGTTTTCTTAGAATGCAAATCCTATAATAATTGACACTCCTGGCTACCCCAATATCCAAATCATGATGTAACCGTAACAATTATGTCAATGTCTCATACTTAGTTCTTGTAAGCCAATCAAACCAAGTGGGAACAACTCAGGCCCTATATTGGACCAGATGAGCCAAAGAACTTTGGCTAACCAGACAAAGCAAAACCAAGCAGAGGACAGGTCTTGCACTCAGGGCAAGATACATGTCTGAAAATCAAAAGAAAATTTCCAAATGATAATTTTGTTATTACATTAAACTACAAATTCTTTTATTTTTCACATAACACCAGAAGATAAAACAATTGAGCAGAACAGTGTGTTTTTCTTACATGCCAACATGAAGTATAGAGTAAGCTTCACGTCGCACTGCCAGCACACCAAGAAATGTTACTTGTAAATTAAAGTAGCAGCCTAGGAGAGGGAGATTGCTGAGAATTGAATTGGTTGTGGCGTTGTGCATTCTTGTTAGGTAGTGAAGCCTTTATGCCATGTCCTCACTTTAACTACACATGAGTCATGAAATTGTCTTCTTTGAATTAATCCTCATAACTTCAAAATGAGTTGTTATTCGTTAAGGCTAAGAGCTCACATATATCGCATGGCAACTTCTTCTCAATAGGCTATGTGGCTATTTGGGATAAAGTACACAAACTCAGACTTTATCCTGATCTCATCCATCATGGTCTGAAGCCTTAGGAGTCTTTCCTATTGGATCTGTGTCACCACACTTCACATAAACCGAAAAAAAAAAGAATAGAAAAATGCTGGTGATGCTGATAATGTTATTCTGCATAAGTGTCTTCAAAGTTTGCACGTTGCAACAGGCGATGTAAGTTAGCAAACTAAAAAATTACAGAAATAAAAGGACCAAGGGACAAACAATAATCTGGATCTCTTAGTTTGGTATTTTTTTTTCAGTAAACATGTTCCTTGTTTTTCAAAAGAGGGAAACTCCTTTCTCTTGTTTTTTCAATCAAAAAACACGGAAGACAAATATTTGGAAATGCCCCAGCTGAAACCCCATCCCCTTCCCAGGGGACCCCGACATCACCGTTCCCTCCCTTCTCTTGTCGTGCTTTTTCCCCCTTACACCCATGCCCGTTCCTTGACTCTTGTTGTCTGCCCCCTTCCCCACCCACCATTGCACTGCCACCTCTTCCCTTCCCTCCCCCCACCACTGCACCGTCAGCACTTAACAAACCAAATAGTGAGGCTTCTGTCACTGGCCCATGGCACACACACCGCTACATCCATGGCATCACAAATAAGTCAAAACCAGTGGAGAGAGAAGTTGCAAATCCAGTGGATGGAAGAGATTTCAGAAGCAAACGCACCTTATTGTGGGTTCGAGTTTCAAGTGTCAATTTGAGTAGAATTAGTGCCCAAATGTGAATTTGTCCAGTTCCATGATTGGAGGACACATTAAAAGCTTTCATCCCTCGCAAGTGGTTGCAACTTTCTTTGAAAAGTCAAGTTCTAGCGGACAATTTTACGTGTCCATGTCTTTCAAAGGCTTACTGTGGGCAATCTTGCCTGAAACTTGTGAGAATGATTCATACCCATCATATTGGCAATTTTGGGTTTTGTTCGCATATCCTCGTACCAACTCGGTAATTGTCATGTATTCCGAATGTGATTCTTCATGTGTTAATTATTGTGAGAATTGGCGGTGACGAGATAGTGTTTCTTAGTATTAAATAACGGGAAGGGGAGAGAGTTGGTGAATTGAACGCAGCCCGGTCTTTGTTTTGTTTGATGAAATGCTTGAGAGGATACAATGACTTGGTGGGTAGGCGAGAGTTGGTGTATTGAATGCAGCCCGGAATTTATTTGATGAAATGTTTGAGAGCAGAGTTATTAGTATTGTACGATACGCAACGTTACGATACACCTGAAAAATAATACGTATTACGTCTCTGTATCGTTTTTACACTGTATCATACGATACACAATACAATATGCCCGATACGTGAAGATTTTGTTTTTTTTAAATTTTTTTTTTTCTTGGGTTAAAATGACATCGTTTTACCATAAGACTTATTTTTAAATCACTATCTAATGAAACAACGTCGTTTCAGTGGTTATGATTTAAAAAAAATAAATAAAGTCTGTTGTTAATGTTGTTCAATTGAATTCAAAATTCCTGATTAATATTAAGGTTGTTCAAGCAGTTGATGTTAGAAGTTTGAATTAAAAATCTTTACATTTTGATATTACTTAACTATATTGAGAACTTGAATAGTTAGTGGAATATTAATAAAATACTATATTATTACGAGTCTATGACTTTTTTACAAAGATATATACATATATTTTATTAATAATTATTTAAAAAGTAAAATTACACGTATCTTACAATACACGATACGACACACTATTTTGAAAAAACGATACGTCCTCTGATACACGATTTAACAACTACACTTGAGAGATATACAATTATTTTTGTAAGGGCTGGAGTAATGGGTCTTGGTCCACGGGTATAACAAAGCTGGGAACATACGGATTGTTGTGGATGATCTACATATGTTTATTAAAACCAAAAACAGAATGTCAAACACGTTTTTTGTTTAAAATAATAATAACAAAATTCAAAACAAAATAAATTGAAAACTAAACACAAAACAAAAAACAAAATAAAACGTTACCAAAAACCACCTTAGAGTACTTCGCATATGGTTACAATATGGTCTCAACAGCTGGATATTACATTTCAGCCAATTATAGCAAAATTTACTGAATTATCAGCACTTGAGAGCAGCCAGATTAGATCTGTCAAAAGCTTTGCAAGTTCCTATTGCTTTTTTCAAACTTCTAGCTAAATGAAGGAACAAGTGCTGAACTTTTAAATTCATCCAACACAATTTTATCAGGCACAAAGAGACTGGCTCAACTTGATATTTTGTCAAGGGTCCCAAATACATGTGAATTTGTCATATCCTTTAAGTCAATATCAGACTTGATTACCTTATGACACCCATTCTTCCATGCGTATGTGCAATGCTAAAATGTTGTTTTAAGGTTTTCTCACTTTCCCACCTTTTAAATTAACAAAATCAGAACAGTAATGACATACAATATATTAGAAAAAAAGGAATATGGAAAACTTTTTTACCAGCTTCCGAAAGATGGAGAGCTTCAGATTTTGCCCATTCCACAAACTCATCTGCTCGATCATCAACGAATAGTTGAAGACGATCTTTTAGGATTGTAATGAGCTTTTCTTCCCTTTCCCTTTGCAAGGCCTGTAAAATAAAGTGGACAGGAGAGTTTGATATAGTGTGTTGAGCAGTTGGCAATTAAGAACACCAATGAGAAGGAAGAATACCTTCATCTTCTCCTGAACTTTTTGCGCACGAACTTCAGGAACCTGTGACTCTTCTTGAATTTCAACATCTGCCAAAGACGCCAAGGCCAATTGCCCAACATAATCCTCAAAGAATTCACTCCCAAACAGCATTCCAAAAACAACTGAAGGGTCCACCATGGAGTCCCTGACAAAGAGAAACAAAACAATTAAACCAGTTTTTTCCAAGATTGGCTTCAATTTGCTTGAAGACTGAAACGGAAAAAAAGGAAATGTAAAATAAACCTTTTAAGGGTCAAACTTGAATTTCCTTTAGCAAACTAAAATGGCAGTTTGTACCAAAAGACCATTACGGGGCCCTAAGCAACTTTTCTATCTTCTTTAAATGTACACTTACTGTGCAACTCCAACTTTTCCATGTTTGTCATATGCTTCACGCTTCTCGGGATCACTTAAAACTTGATAAGCCTCCCCAAGAACCTTCACACACATAACCCACAAAATAACTGCTGACAGATAACTATAATTATGAAGTGTGGTCGAAGTATAATCTAAGCAGGATCATTTTAAAAAAAAATTGAATTAGGTCTCAAACCTTTTCTGGTTCAAATAAACCTTTTGTATGTAGAACTCAGGCAATTTAACAAAACCATTTATCAAAAAGTCTAATTTAGTGAGAAAACTTAATTGATACAGAGCTTCCTTTTGTTTCCTTTTTTTCTGTTGCATTGACAGAAATCTCATGATTACACTCATACTATTAACAGAATTATGTTTATGTTTGCCAACATCGAATTGAAAAAATTAATTCAACCCAGTTCTACAGGACTCAAAATGCAGCATAATAGTACATTACCTGAAAATTCTGAGCAGCTTTTGGATCTCCAGGATTTTTATCAGGGTGAACTACCCTTGCCTAAAAAAAAATGAAATAAATTAATTCGAAGCTTGAGCTGATTAAAGATTTCTCCTATTGCCAATTCATGGCGAGGCAAACGCAAAATTTCCTCCCTTTTTTTTTTTTTTTTTTTTTTGGTGGGGGAGATTTGAGTAGATAGTCTACAAACTTTAAATGATAATTTCTACATGCCTTTTCAAATGTTGTTGTGAATTGAAAATTGTATAACAATACTTTGTAGCTAAGAGTTAAGTAGTCATACACACATATAAAATTAGATAATTAGATAAAGAAAAAAAACCATACACACACATATAAAATTGCCTACAGAATAAAAGCCCAATCCCAGATGATATTAGCGTGCATTGTTAGATTGTATGAATAATGGGATGGATAAATCTCCCCTGAAACAGACATACAAAATTAAACATCTTGAAGACATAGTAAGAGGGAGGTCTGACCTTAACGTAGTAAGCCTTCTTGATCTCCACTGGAGATGCATCCGTACTAATTCCCAATATGTCATAATATTCGGTCTCTTTCACCATAGCCTAAAATCGGGCAATTCTTGATACAAACAAGATTTCAAGCCCTCAGTGACTCAAACTAAGAAAAGAAAATTAAACAAAAATAAATTACTCTTCCTACATTTATATATACATGAATACACACAATAAGCCAGACCAAAAAAAAATAAAAAATACACACAATAAGAAATTGAAATTCAAGAACAAAGACTGCAATAAAGCCCCCATAGAGACAAGAAACAGAATAACTCAAAAGATCGGTAAAGAACCTGAACCATTGATATGACAAAATCAAGAACTTACAAACTCTAGATATTAAAAACGGATCAAAGCCAGAGCTAAATCATCATAACAAACAAAGCATGGAACAATTTAAATGGACAACAAGAAGAACTAATTCGCACAATATGCCTAAAGATTCTGCAACAAAAAAATAAAAAGCTAAAGATCACAAACTAAAGATTGTAAACATGACGCAATGGGAGGTGATATAAACTAAAGATTATACACAAAAAAATAAAAACGATGGAAGAGAGAGAGGGGAGAGCTTACTAGGTTCAAGAGCGGAAAGATCAAATCCGCAACCTTCAATATTCGCAAGGGCGATCTGTAGCGATGCTCTTTTATATTATGGGGATCTTTGAAGTGGATGTGCTGAGAGTGCAAGTGGTACCATAACTTAAACCCCGTGTGACGAATAAATGACGGGCCTTTTTAATACGTATAATTCATCTTCGATCTAAATGGGGGCAGATTTAAACGAATATCCGTTTTTCTTCAGTCCACTACCATCCATAATAATGGTTCAGTTAGGTGACCTATTCCACTTTGATAGGATGGATCTTTAATGAATCTTTAAACATGGTTCTGACACGTGGACGGGATTAAATGCTCTAATTTTATTTTATTTTTAATGTGACGCACACTTATCAGAACCTCTTAAACGAGGAAGTGTCAAGTGGTCATTTAGACTGAACTCATACACTTAAAATTACCTAACGTGGAATAGCCAAGTCCCAACACCTAGGAATAATTACCGTAATCGCAAGACCTCTAGCCCAGAGAATGGGATTTCAGTCTAACACTGAACGCCCCATACAAGACACCAAGTGATTTTTTCATTTTGTTTGACACACACTTAACACAACCTCTTAAAATAGGAAGTGACAAGTGAGACATTTAAACTGAACTCACACACCCAAAACTATTCGACGTGGAATAGCTGTGTCAATCGCTAAATAGTAAATACATACTAGGATGTGATGGATCCGGGCCTTCCTCCTCCGAATATCATATTTTTTAAGTTTTTGTTAAATTTTATTAAGTATAAAATTTAAGAATAATGTTATTTGAATCTAAAAGGTTGACATAATTTACTAACATAATGATGTAATTTTATAAAAATTATTGAATTAATATCAAGTTTCAATGTTTAATGGAACTTATAATCAATCCAAATGTTACAGTAAATTATGTCAATAAATTAAATCCCAATAATATTGCTCAAAATTTAATCATCCATTCGTGAGGGATGTCCATGGGCTAGACTGGGCTCAGCCCGTGAAATTTTTTTCTAGTTGAGTTTTTGTAGAATAAGCCTAAGTCCTTATACAATTAAATTATCGAGCGAGCCAAATTAGACTTCGAGTAGGAATAAGTTTCACAACCCCACCTGTCACTCATTGGGCGAGCTTTGGGGGGCAAGCCTATTGGGAGGGCCTACTTTAATGACTTTTTACATACAATTTCTTAAAAATAATGAATATTTTTATAACTTAATATTTTTATAAATTATATTTTTGAATTAAAAATAGAGTTAAAATGTACAAAAAGTAAATGTTGAATAATTTTATTTATAAATAGAAGAAGAATTACATCACAATAAAATAAACATATCCCAACTAGTTTGACACCTACATAACTATTTATCATTTTTATAACTGTACCTTTTAAAGCGTGTATGTTTAATTTATGAAAATAAAATAATACATTATTTATATTATCTAAATTTTTAAAATTTCAAATTCTGGCACTGAAAAAATTTATTTTCATGTGTGTTTATTGGAGAGGGCTGACGGACGAGCCCATTGGGCTGGGCTGGATAGACAGGTTCCTAGGTCGAGTTTTAATTGGCACATTTTTACTGATTTGGGGGGGGGGGGGGGGGGGGGCAGATTTCGGAGCCAAGTAATGGGTTTGGGGTAAACTCAAATCCTCTCTTAAAGAATATTGGACTCGAATTTAGGCGGACCAACTATCAAGCTTATTGAGTTTCAAACATATTTTTTTTGGGTTGGATAATAAGACCCGCGAGCAATCAAACACCCCTAATTCGTGTAATACAATAATTACTACATCTAAAATAATAGGGCTGCTTAGTCACTTTGTCCATTTGTTTTTTTTCTACTAAATTGTTACATTACGTGATATTGAAAAAGTGGTAGTTATCGTTATATTGAATATTTATTCTTGATCTCATGTGGCCATAGTTGATATTAATTGCCCGATATATAGAGAATGCGGGTACTCATGCACTGTGTGAATTTTTTGTTACTATAGTTAAAAGTAAAAAATAATTAAAAATTTTATAGAGGGTAAAACTTTTAATAGGTAGTCACAAATTTTTCTGTAATTAAATAGTAAGTACGATTTAAACATGTATTGTAGTTAAAATGTTTACTATAGTTAAAATATTAAAATAAATAGACAAATTTATTGTAGTCAAAATGTAAATCAGAAGGTCATTTCCAGCCTTTACTTGGGATTTTATTCAAATTTAAGTTAATGTTTGAGTAAAAAGTTTAAATTGATACTAAACAATACAATGAAGAAATTTAAATTTAAATGAAGAGAAACTCTAATTTAAATGATGGTGAATTATTACAATTGAATTTGAGATCATTAATCAAGGGAATGGAAAGCTGATGTACTCAAGCAGATGGTGTCAAACCAAGGGCGGAACCAAAATTTGTATTAGGGTGAGCATAAATATTTTAAAAAACTAATTTTTTATTTCTTATAATTGATAGAAACGACAGCATTAAAAAAAAAATAATTATATCATTTTACAAAATATATATTAATTAAAATCATTTATAATTAACTTCGGAGAATTTTCGTACTTTAAAACTGTTGTATAACAACTTTATTATTCTTTATATACACAATTATATTATTTATATCCCTTCGGAATTTATCACTTATTTGATTATGCAGTTAAATATACACTCTATAATATTTATCGTAATTAACAAATAAATGTCAAAATCACAAGTAAACTAGTTAATATGTATATAATGTCTTTTATAATCTTAAAAAGTATAAAATGATTCTAATATATTCAAAATTTATTTAGTTTTCAAAAAAATTATATTCATTTATATCCATACTATTAATAAAAGTACTTTAATATAAAAAACTTTTAAATCTCTATTTTATTTTTATGAAAAATTGCAAATACCACTCTATTCTTACGTATTTAAATCTCTTTTAATTATCTATTATCTATGTATAAATATTAGATTGTATAAAAATTTTGATTTACAATATTACCCTTAAAAAAATATACATAATTATATTTTTACTAAAGTGTTCATAAAACATTTAAACACTCCATCAATCTAATATTATTTATCTCGTATGAAAATATAACATTATACCTACATATATGTATTTTTGTTTAACGAAAAGTTTAACCATTTTATTTTTAATATAAAAAATAGTCATATATATAATTTTATAAAAATAATTTATGTTACATCAATATAATTCTTCAATCACAATAAACTTTCTAAGTTGTATTAAAATTTTATGTGAAAATAGATATAGTATTGTATTCTTAAGTAAGACTTAATTTTTTTAGAATTTTAATTTTCTTAATAATATATATTAAAGAATAGTATATTAAATCTTATCTCAATTCACCTAAATAATTCTTAATTACAGTAAGGTTTCAATATGATTAGTATATTGACAATCACTTTTATTTTATTCAAGAAATTATAAATGAAATTCTAATCAAATGAATTTCAAAAAATTCTAATTTTTCAAATAGAACTTTAACTATTTTTTTTATTTTTTTTTATAGTTGGAACGAATAATTATGTGAACATATAAAATTTTTATGATCCTATAATAGAATATGAGCAATAAAAAATTTAGTGAGACAAATTTAATATAATATTTAATTCAAAAACATATATAACTAATGTTTTATTATTTTTGTGTACGAAAATTATTCACGTGCAACGCGTGTAATGGATTGTTAGTTTTATATAATTGTATACTAATTAATGTACTAAAAAAATAGAGTGGGTATAATTAAAAATATTAAAAAGTATACTTAAAATATGTTTTAAAAAAAATTAAGGGTGGGCAAACGATGAAGAGAGAGAAATAGTCTCCATACGAGTTGCAAAACTTGAGGGAGAGGATAGGATGATATGAAGTTTCAATAACAAAATAATATATACAATAAAATCAAGGTACAAAGTGGCTCGCAACACAAAAAGCAACAGATCTAGGATGCAGTACTCCACCGCTTCGCCCAGCAGCACCATGCTTATATTACTTTTCCGACAATTCCGTTTTCACAATTTAGGCTGTTCTCGTTTCGCTCGTCACTACCATCAGAATTACTTTTGCTTTATTTTCCTCTAGCTACTAAAATACTTTAGTTCGTCTGTGTGTCTTTTGTCTGCCAATAAATTTAGCATACAAAGAAAATAAATTACCTCCCCCACACCTGATGCCCACCCGAAGCTCTGGAAAGTGATATGGAGTCTAAAAACCACACCAAAATGTCAGACATTTTTGGTGAAAGGGTTCCTCGAATTCTCTGGCAATAACTGATAATTTTGCTTCCAACGAACTGTGTTAATGACCCAACATGCCCAATTTACAATGAAGAAGAAGATACACTGGTGTATATGTCCTTTAGGGATTGTTTGGTAAAGGGGTAGGGGGGTTTTGGTAAGATAAATTTGAGAAAAATAATTTAAATGATTCACAAATTTTATGTTTGGATTGAAAATTCAATCGGTGGTTCTCAAATTTGATCCGCAGTTGGCCTAATTATTAAACTCACGAGTATGAGTTTTGTCAAACTTACGGCCCCGTAAGTTTGAGAAGATGAATTAAGGGGTTAAGGATGTAAAAAATAATTGTATCTCTTAACTTGAGTATGAATTAAATTGATCAAGAGTAAAATAGTCTTTTATAAGATAAATAGTTGTTAATAATTATGATATATCCGTGGGTGCTATATGTGTATATGTTACATATCAAATATGAGTATAAATCAGATTCAATGGTGAATCTCATCTCTTGTAAATAAGGGTTTGAAGAAGTCAATCAAAACCCTACCAAAAAAAACATTCAAATAAGCCCTTAGTCTTTATTGTTTATATGTTCATGGGTCATAAGAGCGTGGTTTGAAATGGATATTGGCTACATGATAAACTCAGAGGGGCCATTTGTTTTGTGGGTTTGGGGGGATTGATATCTAAAATTTAGGAAAAATAGTCCAAACACTTTGTTTGGGTTTAATTTTCAAGTCTTGGTTATCAAGCCTGGTCCAGAGGTTGAACCCCATGAACATGGGTTTTATCAAACTCGGGGGAGTGGGGGTCGATTGCAAAAGAGAGATAACAAAAGACAATTGTATCCCTTAAAATATTATTTATTTTATCTCGCCTAAATGTTGTCATTTTTTAATACCTGCACTACACGTGAATAATTTATATATATAAAATATTAATAAACAAATTTTAAGTATATATGTACCTAAATTAAATATTATCTCAAGTTTATAAAAAATTATGTTTTATCGCTCATATTATGTTATAGAGTTTATAATTTTTTGTTTGTTCACAACGATTTGTTGTTCTAACTAAAAAAAAAGATAAAAAAAATTAGGTTTTAACTTATAATTCATTGAATAAAAAAATAATAATTATTAATATTCTAATTAGTGCTTATTTTTAAATGGTAACATAGTCAATTAAAAAGTTTCATAGATATTGATATTTATATATAGAGAATAGATAATTAAAAGAAATGTTAAGGGTAATTTGAAAATTTAAACACATAAGGATATATGATAATTTAGATATTTAACTATGAAAGGATATTGTGGTATTTATAACGATAAAATAGTGAATCAAAATTTTTTTATGCTAACATTTTTTTATTAGTAGTATTGATAAATTTTGTTATTGGAGTTGAAAGTTGTCTTTTGTAGCTTCCTTTCTAGTTATATTTTACCAATATTCATGTTTTATTTCATAATTTAGGAAAGCCAAAAAAAATCAAATGTGATAGTCATAAGAACACAAGAAAATGTACGTAAACGAACATGAATATCGAGTGGATTGACCAAGGGCAACATAGTCATTTAAAGGACAAATGGTTGCTAATAATTGTGATATATCTTAGACTTTACATGTGTATATGTTGCATACTAAACATGATTATGAATTGAATTTAACATTGAATCTCATATTTGTAAAAAAAAAGATTTGGGTTTGAAAGGATTCGGGAATGTCAATTCAAATCCACCCAAAAATTCATTCGAACAAGGCTAGAGAGCCTTACATAGGTTACATAATGCGCCAAAATCAATCAATTAAGAATCACAAAACAGATAAATAACCAAAAAAAATAAGACGGTGAACCATATTATAATATTTTTATTTTTTAAGGGAATAATATAAGAAAATTAATCATTCGGGAACAAATTGAAATTTTTTTGTATCATTAGGGGTAAAATGAGATCTACTCAAATATTTTTTTATAATTAAAGAGTTAACGGTAAATAGGCTGATTTATTATGATGAAAATATTAAATTATGAGTTAAAAAATAAATGATCAGATCTACATGATCTGAATCGTCAAGGTACGTCACCGCCAGTGACCAAATCGTTGCTCAATTTACACAAATATTAACAACCTTGGAATTTAATTTACTCCACTCACCGCCGGCAGATTCCTCGTTCCGTCCCCACATCCCGCTCCTTTCGCCACGTGTCATCAGACCCTACTAATCTCTCCCCCCACTGGTCCCACACTCCACCCAAAACTCAGCTTCCCAATTAAACCTGTTCTCTGTCTATCTCTTCCCCCTCTCTCAGCGCCGTCTGTCAACCCGGCGATAGATAGATACTCATTCTATTTATATAATTTATTTCCATAGTTTGGATCTTTTCATAGTCCGTTACGAGTTCGAAGGTCCCTTGAATTTCGGTTTTGATGCATTTTACTACCGTCCGATCAGCCTCGTGATTCGTGACGCAGCTTTCCAGGTACTCCTACCACTTTACACTTTCCTTCAGAACTCAGAATTGTAGTTGAATTTCAATTCAATCTCAATTTTGCTAGGGTTTTGACTATATAGTTTTTGTAGTGTACAGATTTGTGCTTGTGATGCTTGATTGATCATCAGGATCTGAGGAGTTGTTGTCTCGATTTTGGTGAAGAGATGTCAGGACCACTGGATCGATTCGCGAGGCCTTGTGAGTTCTCTTTCTTGTATTGATCACTTTCTTTTGATGTTCTTTGGTTTTTTTAACCTGCATTGGTAGTTGATCGAGTTGAATTGTGCTCGGATTGCCAAAGTAGGGCTTTAATATATGCAAATGTTGTAGATGGATAGATTTGAATGGTTTTGCCCTTTGATATATGATCGTGAATTTTATTAGTGTAGATTTGAAGTGATGTTTTGCACAAATAGTTTCGAGGAAGATTTTCTTTGGGAGGGAAACTACCATTTTTTTTTTTTACTTTCTCATTTAATGCAAAGGGTTTGAAGAAATATTTATTTCTGAAAGGGGTCTGATAAGGGTATGACTGGCTGAAATTTTGTGGAGCTGTGGTTTATAGAGGCAGGCTTCTCTTTTATAGAGGCAGGCTTCTCTTTTGGATGTCTCGTTTTAGATGATCCTGTTATGACGGCAAGAATTCCCGTGTTTTGCGCTCCTTTTATTGTAGTTGGTGATAGTTTTTTCATAGGGCAAATGTCATGTATAATTGTCAGGTTTGATATGGCAAGGTCGTTAGACTAAAAGATCACCAAATCTCTAGCCATCCATCGAGGAGGCTCACCCTATTGGGTTTTTGTAAATTTGTTGACGGTTTACCATTTCAATGTTTTTATTGTCTAAAGCTGTTTTTCAAACTTTTCATCAAGGTTTTACAAGATAAAACTCAAGAAAGTAGTAAAGTTATATTAGGGAACACGTTTTAGCTTACATGCACTTCAGGTCCTCAGGATTCATGTCATCAATTTTAAATCTATCCTCTGTTGTATTACTTGGGCTATGTGACAGGTTTTGATGGGTCTTCTGGTAATGATGAGAGAAGAGAAAGAAAATCTGATTTTGAGAACTCAGAGGATGAAAGAAGGACGAGAATTGGTTCACTGAAAAAGAAAGCACTAAATGCATCTACAAAGCTCAAACATTCTCTCAAGAAAAAAAGCACCAGAAGAAGGAGTGATGGACGAGTTAGCTCTGTTTCGATTGAAGATATTCGGGATGCTGGAGAGCTACAGGATGTTGATGCATTCCGACAAGCATTGATTTTGGATGAATTGCTATCTGAGAAACATGATGATTATCATATGATGTTGAGGTACATATCCCTTCCTCCTCTTTTTTGTATCCCTTGGGTGCAAATTTTTACTTCATCGATGTTAATCAAATGTATCCTTGCTTGTCACTTCCGTTCTAAGGCTAGTCTCGGTAATTGGAACAATCACCCTATTATTTGCACGGATTTCCTGGCACTTATAGATAATTATGCTAGTAATGCCTCTTTGATAGGAGGTCTCACGCAAGTTGAGTTTTTTATTGTTGAAGGCAATTTTGTGGTGTGCCGACATTTTAATAAATATTTCATCTTGATTATGCGTAAACATGAATCTGTTCTACTGGAATATTTGTATGTAAGATTTCCGGGGCAGCGCAGGTTTCCACTTCAACATCCTCTATGCCAAAATCATGATCATGTGGTTTGTAATCATTATTTTGTGTTGTTAATGTGAGTTTCATTGTCAGCAACTTATCACTTATGTAATTGTTGAAAGCATAGATCAGCCATGCTGATATTCAGACTTGGTGGGCCATGGTTAGATGGCATATTATGGAATGTTTACTTTGCCCGTAAAGATGAGCAGAAAAATTGATTTCATATCTTGTGTAATTTCCAATTCCTCTTACATCCTGTACTTCACATGCCTTCCTTCTCGTTGACCTTGAACTGGTTGACAACATCTGGATTTCTATGATTTCCTTTCATTGGGCTTCTCTATTCGGAGTTTAGTCATGCTTTGATGTTCTCTCCTTCCCTCTCATCCCCCTTTGTGACATTGGAATGCATACAGAAAATTAATTTACGTCTTTTCCTGTATTGGAGTGCTAGACATATTAGTATCATGTCATGAGGCTTTGCAGTGGTTCCTGAGTGTTGACAAATTCCTTTCCTAATGGGGAAAAGAAAAAGTGGTTTATACCAGGGGAGAAAGCTAGAAAATCTTTCACCCCCCCCCCCGGGTGGAGGTGTCACTGGTTAAAAATTGGGTTGGACTTGTTTCATGGTTATTTGTTCTGTTCACGTTGGGAAGAAATTTTTTCTGCCCCTAGTGTTATAACCATGTTTACATGGTATGTGACACTGTTATGCACTATTTTCAGGTTTTTGAAAGCAAGAAAGTTTGACATTGAAAAAGCGAAGCACATGTGGGCTGATATGATTCAATGGAGGAAGGAATTTGGTGCCGACACAATCATGGAGGTATCCATATCTGGAATTTTGCCTCAGTTTGCTGGTTTAGGTCGTCAATTTGTTTGATCTATGGATCTATAATTGTTTTTGCTTTTTTGGCATGGTATCCCTCGTCACATCTTAGACGAATTCTAACATGTTTACTGTTTGGATTTTTTAAATCAGGATTTTGAATTCAAGGAGTTGAATGAAGTTCTGAGATATTACCCCCATGGTAATCATGGTGTGGATAAGGAAGGAAGACCCATCTACATTGAAAGATTAGGCAAAGTTGATCCCAACAAACTTATGCAAGTTACAACCATGGATCGATACATAAAATACCATGTGCGGGAGTTCGAGAAATTCTTTGCAATTAAGTTTCCAGCTTGTACAATTGCTGCAAAAAGGCACATCGATTCAAGCACAACAATTTTAGACGTTCAAGGAGTGGTATGTTACCTCCTAGGAAATTTCCTTTTCCTTGATTACTAAATGTTGAAATTGCCAAGCACATAGTTCAACCATATTTAAGTATATTCACCAGATCTTCTATGTCATCATCAATCTTTCAGGGTTTGAAGAACTTCACCAAGGGTGCGAGGGATCTCATTATGCGACTTCAGAAGATTGATGGTGACAATTACCCTGAAGTAATCTAAACTTCTTAACTCAACTATATTCTGCTCAATGCTTCGTTGTTGATTATCTGGTGAAAATGATTAATTTGGGATGACATCCTGGATTTTGAACCCTTTTGTTACTGCAGACACTCCACCAAATGTTTATCATCAATGCTGGTCCTGGCTTTAGGCTGCTGTGGAACACTGTAAAATCTTTTCTAGATCCCAAAACCACTTCCAAGATCCATGTATGTCAATATTCTATCTCCTATCATATGGGAGTTATAAAGCATAGTTTTTGGAGACTACTGACATTCACCATGTGATTTTTTTCCTATTTGGGATCCATTTTTAGGTTCTTGGAAACAAGTACCCGAACAAATTGCTTGAGATAATAGATGCCAGGTAATGAGAGTGCAATTCTACTTTGAATATGATCTAATCTTATTATTAAACCCCTTTTCATGGTTAACAAAATTGGTTTTTGGGAATTGTTAGTGAGTTGCCTGATTTCATGGGTGGTACATGTACTTGTGTGGATCAAGGTGGTTGCCTTCGTTCTGATAAGGGGCCATGGAAAAATCCAGAGATATTGAAGGTTCTGCTCTGGCGTTTAATACCTTTTTGTTTTTCGTTAACTCATGCAAATGCAATAACACATGACTTACTATCCATTAGTAACTTCACCCTTTGTACCTAATTTTTGCTTTAATTGAAAAACAATTGCTTCCGTGGGCACCTTGGTGCAGATGGTTCTTAATGGTGAAGCGCGACGTGGCAGGCAGGTCGTAAAAGTCTTGAACAGTGAGGGGAAGGTAGTTGCTTATGCTAAGCCCCAATACCCGATGGTATGATTTCTTCAATTTTTTTATCTTCTTGGACATGGCTACATTTTCTCCTGTCTTTCTTTGGGTGAGGATTGTGACATTTTGTCTTTTTATTCTACTGAAGCAGGTAAAAGGCAGTGATACATCGACTGCCGAATCAGGATCTGAAGCAGAAGACATTGCTTCCCCAAAAGCAATAAGGAATTATTCACATCTTCGGTTGACTCCTGTTCGGGAAGAAGTATGTTTTGGTATCCTTACTTTGTGATTGATATCTCCACGATGGTTCTAGATAATCACGAATAATTTCAAGTCTGAATGTTCTGCTTTTGCATACAAGTAATGTTCAATGTGAGAACTGATTCGACCAAATTCAAACTTATATTGCTTTACTTATCTTGAGAATGGTAGCTTCCTCTTCTGTGGTTATTACTGTAGTTGGTTGCAAAACTGAGAGTGCATATGTATATGTTTATCACTGATGCACTAATAATGTGTGGCACCTACTGATGTTCCTCCTATATTTCCATGAATAAGCAGGCTAAGGTAATTGGAATGCCAAGTTATGCTGGTCGCTTGTCAGGCTATGATGAATATGTTCCTATGGTTGACAAGGCTGTTGATGCTGGTTGGAATAAGCAAGCATCCCTTCGAAAACCTTGTACTCCTAAAGGTTGGTAAAAGTGGGCATATATGTGGCCCTAGTTTTATTCCTTCTAAGTTTCTTTGGTGGGGTATTTATTTTATGCTTACATGCTCCCTATGTGATTCTATGGATGGTAGGTATGTATGGGCTCCAGTTATCAATGATTTGATTCACTTGAATATGATCCTGCCACTGGACATATCTTAGTCTGCTATTTTATCTGCTGTGATAGTGTGTGATTTTGTTTACTGACGCTAGATTTAGTGGAAATTCCATTTGACTGGCATGTATTTGGCATAAATGGGGCTGTGTACACCCTGTTTTTATGTTACGTATGGGCTCCAGTTATCAATGATTTGATTCACTTGAATATGGTCCTGCCACTGAACATATCTTAGTGTGCTATTTTATCTGCTGTGATAGTGTGATTTTGTTTACTGACACTAGATTTAGTGGAAATTCCATTTGAATGGCATGCATTTGGCATAAATGGGGCTGTGTACACCCTGTTTTTATTTTACTTATGAACCCTGTTATTTAGTGTTAATAATGACTCTAGTTCATGTACAATGGTTCATTTGGCACCTTTGTAGGTCAGCATAGACATTCTGAGTATCCTGCACATATTTGTGGTTTATCTGGTTCTAAAACTCCTATGTAACAGCACTGCCAGCCTCTTTAGTATGACAGAGCGGCTTAAACAAGGAATGTGGTGGTCTAAGTTTAGAAGAAATTACTTGAAGCTGCTTTTTATTCAAAACTGATCAGTGAACAATATAATACATTTTAGAATCTGATTTTAAAAACGTAATTCAGGACAACTTCCACTACCTGATACTCAAAAGGCACCAGAAGGTCTCCGTCCTCGGATTTTGGCAGCACTCATGGCCTTCTTCATGACCCTTGTCATGCTCTTTCGTTCAGTGGCCCACCGCATCACCCTAAAACGTCTTGGCAAATCATCTGATCATAACCAAAACATTCAAGAATTTGCGTTTCCGGAGGAAGAGTTCTGCCCCTCCTCACCAACGCCAGCATATACAGAGGCAGTACTCCTCTCCTCTGTCCTGAAAAAACTGGGCGAGCTAGAAGAGAAGGTGGATACACTTAAAGCAAAGCCATCTGAGATGCCCTATGAGAAAGAGGAATTGCTGAATGCTGCTGTTTGTCGTGTTGATGCCCTAGAGGCCGAGTTAATTGCAACAAAAAAGGTATATGCACTATAGTGTTAGATTATAGTATGTTTGCCACTGACATCAATATTGTTGAATTACACCTGTCATGGTTTAAATCGCCGGTACTCTGTCATCGTGTGGGTAACTTAATGTATCATCACAGTAGTGGAACTCTCGTGTGAAACATTACAGTCCATTTTGAGGTCTTTATACTACCTATTAACATTATATCACTCCTTCACCATTAACTCTGTTTCCCTACTCGATTGAATACTCAATTGTTTGGCTTACTTTCACAAGACTTCTAAGTGATGCGAAGCCTTAAACTGGTAGCAGGAATTTATGTGCGTGTATATGCATGTGTTTAGTTATTACAAATTCCTGCCAAGCATTTTTCACTTCACCAAAAGTTCTGTCATGGAAAGCAATGTTACATTGTGAGCAACGAACTTCATTTTTGAACATGTAGCCGTCATCATGCTTGCACGCCATGGTCTTTTTTAGCATGTTCTTTGCGCTTTCCACTGATTGTGGCACTAAGGTTCTAACTATACATAAGCATTAGCGCATGTTTCTATCTTGATTACATCTTGGTTGATTACAAACATGCTGTCTTTCTGACCAGGCTTTGCATGAAGCTTTAATGAGGCAAGAGGAACTGCTTGCCTACATAGATAGTGAAGAAGAAGCTAAGTTTCGGGTGAGTTTATTGTAGATGTTCCCATTTTGTATAAATAAAATATAAGACAATTTTACTTAGAAACAAGGAGATTTTTCTCTCTTTAGCTAATATGTTTCGTGTTTTAAGCAGAAAAAGAAATCTTGTTGGTGATGTGTGCTGGCTGTGAAGTGTCTATGCAAGGGGATATATTCAGCTGTTTTTCGAGTTTGATTTTCCATGCAAATGTTTGCTATACACCCTCATCCACATTGATCTTGCTGAGGGTGGTTGTTTTTAACTAAGTAATTTACTCTCGCGATGGATACATACCCTGTTGTGAAAAATGTGTGGTGAGTATTTATTCATTTGTTTCCCACCCATTAATTACATACGGTTGTGTGTTTTTTATGGGGTTTAATTTGTTTCGACTTCAGACCTCTTTGTGCAATGTTAAAAGGAAAGAAGCTTATGACCAAACACTATTGAAGAATCTTCATTGCTGGGAAGGTTGAAACCGAAAAAATTTTCATGTTTGGTTTGCATCTCAAAAATTAATTTTTTATTTTCAGAAATTGTTTTTGGGAGAAAAGTTGTTTGACCCGTTGTTTTTTGCTTCTGTTTTTTGAAAATTGAGAATAAAAAGTGGGTAGATTACAAGTTAAGGTTGTTTTGTGTGTTTTTAGAAATAAAATTTCTAGAATTTAGAAAACACCATTGCCATCGCATTTTTTAACAAAGTTTATTATTTTTTATTTCGTAAAATTGTTTTTGGAATCACATAACCAAATAAATTATGCGACACAAAAAATATCAAAACACATTTTTTTAAAATTTATTTTTAAAAATAATTTTCGAATACTGTTTTTGAGTCACGCGAATCAAATTAGACAATTTCATATTCTAAGGAACTTTTTTGCCTATCGAAAACATAGAAACCAAGTGCAATTCTATAGTGAGCATGCTTATTATGTACACTCACAAATCGAGGAATGACCTCCTATGCCACTTTTCAACATAGTTTTTTAGCATGTAGTGAAGCACTTTCACGTCAGATATGCTCTCAGTAACCACCACGGGCAAGCCCGGGTGGCTTCGAATGGTCTCGACGAGTGTCACTTCGCATGCTCCTTGCGTTATGTGCTTGTCAATGGGGAAAATCGAAGATACAGCTGCAATTGGAATCCTGGTAAAATAAATTCATAAAAATGATTCATTTGAGCTTTATAAACAGTAGACGATCAATGTTAAGCTTGAGAAGACGATGTTGGTCTTCCATTAAACCACGCCAAGAGTTAATAAGGAAAGAGTGTCAAATCATTGAGATTTATACAAAAGCTTTTGACTCGAGTGTTTAACAAAGCAAACATCGGTATAGATAGAGATCACTGGACAGCATCTTAAGTGCCGATCACGAGGATAGTATAATGGTTCTGAACTTAGAAAGCAAAAAACTTCTTCTTCTTCTTCTTCTTATCGAGGTAGGCTATGAGCTCCTCCTGTCGAACTAGAGCATCCTCAAGTGCCTGCACAGTGCCACAGAAAATATGTAAAGAACACATGTTTTGATCTATTTCTCTAGCTTTTAAGAACTTCAATGCTATCCTTTCTGTTAGCATTTGACTGGCAACTGTAGGCATGATAGGAAATGAACAGGGAATTAGCAAACTTGAGTTTAGCCTAAACGGGTTGGGTGTCAAATGCCGCACAAATCAACTATACACGACTATAAATAGGTAGGTATGAGTTGAATAAATATTGACAGAAAACAAGATAGACACAATACGAAACTGACACGATACAATCATTACCACTCCTACCTACCATCTATCTAGTTATCCAATTTAGAGTTCATTCAAATATGAAAAAAATCCCATTTTGTCCCATGAAAGATACAAACATTCTTAGTTTGTCCACCGAATGATTAATTTTTACATATTGCCCCCTCAAAAAAAAAACATTGCAATATGATCCACCATTTTATTTTCGTTTGGTCGTCCATTTGTATTGTGATTCCTGATTGGTTGATTTTGCACAAAATAGATGGAAGACCAAACGAAAATAAGACGGTAAATCACAATGCAACGTTTTTTATTCTTTGACGGGGCAAGGTGGAAAAATTAATCATTCGAGGGACAAATTGTAAATTTTTGTATCTTTCAACCGGCAAAATGGGATTCACCCTTCCTATATTGTTGTAGTCAAGAAGACAGAATGTTTCAATCAACCACACATGGAAAAATCAATTAACCATATTCACAACTCCTGATTAATGCAATTATGCAGTTGTTTCACTAATTCTAGCAATCCTGAGAGTATTCAAATGAACCAGAAGGATACCTTCTTGGTTGCTGAAAGCTCTTGCTCCAAGGCATCAACACGACTCATAGCATTGTTCAGCATTTCCTCTTTTTGAGGTGGCATTGCTGCTGGTTTATTGCTCAAAACACTGACTTTCTCCTCCAGTTCACCCATGCGCTTCATCATGGTGAAATAATCGGTGCTGGAGATGGCAGGTGCTGGTAGCTTGTAAGGAAGAGCCTCGCCTTTGATCATCTCATCAACACCATACATGGAGCTAGAATAGAGAGTCGCATCTGTAAGTTTTCTGGGCATATTGCGTGTCATACGAACCATAGTGACAATGCCCAAAACAAAGGTCATTACACCAGTGAAAATCTGATTGCTTATTCCATCTGTAGGCTTGCAAGCATCGTGGATCGGATAATAATCTGTAGCTGAAAAGAAATATACTTCTTAATTTGTTAATGTAAATCATAATAGGGTGCAGTTACAAACTGTAAAAGTTCCTCCACTTCACTAGAATCTTGAAAAAGTTCATGTCATATTTTCAATTGATATCAAAATATGCTTCAGATATCTCCCAACATTTCAATATATGAAACAAATAAAATTGAACCAGTGACAGAAGCAATTTCCTGCGTTTATCAAGAGGAACTTTCGAGAAGAAATATATGGACAGATTGATCGTACAAAGTTGTCATGGCATCTGACATGAGAATAACTGTAGACAAATATCCAAGGACTATGAAAACTATAGATATTCTAAGACTGAATCATGTACCTTTAGAAAGAGCAAACTTGTTGCTTTTCACCACTTCAGGCCAAGTTTCATTTACGGCCTTATCAACCACTGGAACATAATAGTCATGCTGATACCCCTTGTGGTAGTTTTTGCTTACGTTAACCTGCAGATTTTTTTTTAAACAAAATCATTCAACAAATGCATCAGTTAATACAAAATGGGGAAATAGAGGGACAAAAATACAAATAATGAGGAGCGTAAGTAGAAAAGGAAGGGAAATCCGTTTCCTATCTTTGAATTGGTGGACACAGAGATGCAGAGAGAAAGGAAAAGAAAGGCACATTTCTTCTGTTTCAAGTTCGTCCCAAAGGTAGAGAACTGAAGGTATGAAAACTTAGAAGAGTGTCATAATTTACCATATCTCCTACCACTTTAATGGAAATTATGTTCCATAGCATATTCCCTTCTCTATTTTCTTTCATAACACTATGATACAATTGGAACTCACTTCTTTTGATTCCTTTCTATGCTAAATATGTAAATGTCACTCTTTAAAACTACAGTGATTGATACAATAATATTGGCATGACCAACTGCGTGGGTAACCAAATAAGGTGTAAGAAAGAGATATGTTACTGCACTTTCCACCTCAATCCTATATATTCCACACACACACCCCAAAAAAAAAACAAAAGAAAAAAGAGCATACTGGATAGGATTTTTCAAGTTCTGAGTTGCAGCCACTATGAATATACTTGAAACTAATCTTCCATAATGTTACAATGTCTCCGCATTTAATGTGTAAGATTATAATAATGTAAGCAAGGATAATAACAAAGTCTTCCAAAATTTGATAGGTCAACAATAGTTTCAAAGCATCATGATCCTCCAAGTCAGTCTGGCTGATTATAACGTGCGTTTTCAACCAAATCAATTTGTTATTTTAATATGTATCCAGATTGAGAGGCACGTGATTTCTTGAAAAAAAAAAAGGAGTAGAAATTGACCTGAATCGCATCTTTCCGAAAAAGCTGAAAACTAAGAAGGTTGTATAAGAAAATTGAGAAGAAAGGCTTTATGGTCCAGTCTAACACAATGCTAAGACATATGCAAAGCCATATCCCTAGATGCTATCTAAGCAGGTTGATTTAGCTGCTCACCTCAGATCCTAACTACTAATTACAAGGCATGATTTACGTGTGATGAGAGCAGAAACGACTCACTTCTTCATGCACAGGAGAGAGTTGTGGATACGCTGCATAATCCCTCGGAAGTCTGGGAGAGTCTGTTTCAGAGTTGAAAGAAATGCACTTCTTCACATTCTACAGTGATAAAAGTGAGTATATGTTTAGTATTGTGAAGTCCACTATAAAGTGGCAGGTCGAAAATCCCCCCCCAAAAAAAAAATTGCAGATACTTGTCCAAGGGTTAAATACCTTCAAGTTAGCACTCTCATCCTCAGAAATTGTCTTCTCTTCAACAGCCGGAATCAAAATTTTTGTTGAACATTTGTGCGCACCACTGTGAACCATCTGGCCCAACAAATTAACAATATTTTTAGTACTAATGATGATAAATAATATAAAATGCTTCAGAATTTAATAGAAAGAGTTGCAGAAAACCTTCATTATTTCTGTATCATTCCATGGGCCCTTATCGGCTCGCATGCAGCCACCTTTATCTGCACAAGTACATGTACCACCCAGGAAGTCTGGTAGCTCACTGATACAGATCAGGAAAATAATTTTCTGTGAGGTTCCAGAATTTTAAGATGTTGTATTGTGTTTAACAGAGACTATTCAGGAAGTTTTCCGATAGTAACATTCTGACTAAGATGTCACATGGAGACGACCTATAATGAATTTATCTCTGATGAGATATCCAGCACAAATGAAAATTCTATGTCAGTTGCATTACAAGAAATAATTTACCTAGCATCAATTATTTCAAGCAACTTGCTTTGGTATTTGTTGCCAAGAACCTGTAACAGAACCATTACCTAATTAATAAAAATTTGACCCGAATTGACTTGAATGTGATGTAAACAGATTACAAAAACTTACATGAATCTTTGCAGTGGTCTTAGGATCAAGAAATGACTTAACCGTGTTCCATAAGAGCCTAAATCCAGAACCAGCATTGATGATGTACATGCGACAAAGTGTCTAAATTGGACAAACATTCAATAATAGAGAATTAAACATTAAAATGGAAAAACCACGAAACAAGAGCAATTGAGCTTACAGAGACAAACTTACCTCAGGATAGTTGTCACCATCAACCTTCTGAAAGCGCTGGATAAGCTCCCTTGCAGATTTGTTAAAATTTTTCAATCCCTGAGCCATAAAGAAAAAAGTAAATCGGTGGCACTTCATTTTCTTTTGAAAAAATGTTGATTCTTGCCCTCCCGGTTTTAACTTTTCTTACGATAAATTCAAGAAAATCACAATACTATTTTATGTACCCTGCCTCATATGTGAAGCACAAAGACGGATCTGACAGATTACTAAAGAAGCATGATTCTTGTAGATGGTTTGTGGCCATCGACCGAACCTTGCTTGACACAATCTTGAAGAATTATGGTAGAAGGGATTGGCACACATTTTGCAGGTTGATCATAGCCATTTTGTATGTTAAAATGGTTTGTGGCGTAACTATTTTTCCATGGTTCATCAAAACATCAGTTAGAAAACCAAGTATAAATTCTGTTTGGTTAATATTTGCAAGGATCTCACATACCACTCCTTGTACATCCAGAATAGTTGTGCTCTGATCAATGTGCTTTTTTGCTGAGATAGAACAGGCTGGGAATTTATCAATGAAGGTCCTCTCAAACTCCTGTACGTGGTATTTAACATAGCGGTCCATTGTTGTGGCTTGCAAGAGCTTGTTGGAGTCAACTTTACCAATTAGTTCAATATAAACAGGTCGTCCATCCTTATCAACCCCGTGATGTCCTTGTGGATAGTATTGGAGGACCTCATCTTTTTCCTTGAAGTCAAAATCCTAAGCAACACAAGTGAAAGATTCAGATGAAAGGCATTAATCGTAAACCTCTACAATACAGCCACCTAATATAGAAACATTTCCAACAAATGGTCATGTAGATTGTTCACATATACCTCCATGATTGTGTCTGCGCCAAATTCCTTCCTCCACTGGATCATATCAGCCCACATTTGCTTTGTTTTCTCAATATCAAACTTCCTGGCCTTCAAGAATCTGTATCGTCATAGATCAAATTGCCTAATTGACATACTTATATCATCCAAAGGTGAAACTAAACAAATCAACACTGAAATGAAAGTACTTCCTGATTGCATCACAATGTAAATGCTACTTGTGGAAAATGTTATGCAAAAACTTGAAAATAAATCGAAGCCTCTGTGTTCTAATGCCCGTGTCAACACCAAATATTCCTTATACAACATAGCACATATTGCAGAATATATACTTGCAGACCCATTATCTATTTTAAGGATAATATTTGTATAATATTTAGTACTGGTTTACTGCCGAAGATTCTAAAAGCTGCTGGAAAGACGGGGATGACGAACAGAATGCATAGTAAATGGACAGAGGTGGAGATTGCAAATGATTTGGGACAGAAAGGGCTTGCGACAAGTTTCTACAAATTCGAGGGTTTAGATTGTAATCAAGGCAAAACACCAAAGATATCTTTAAAGAAAACAGCAGAACCCCTTGGCCCGTCCTCGAGGCAGGTTAAGTAAGTCATATATCAGCCTACAACTGGTAGAAATGGAATACCTGTGCGTGTTGTACTCCCTTTGCTAACAATAAAGAAAGTTATTAAAAACCTTTGGCTGTTGAGTCTTATGTGTTTTTGTATCTAAGTATGCCTCTCCATTATTTGCTTTGTGCAATTATTTATTTTTCACTTACAATCCAGTTAGACATTAAGATCAGAAAATTATTGGACATATTAAAGACGACCACCTTAACATCATGTGGTAATCATCGTGTTTTGCAGGCAGTAATTCTTCCAAGATCAGGGCTTGGCGTAACGCGTCGACAGCCTTTAGTTCCTCTGCATCATGCTCATCCTCCAAAACAACAGACATGACTCTGCTGTTTCTCCTGCCCCTTTTCGTCAAGGAATGCCTAAACTTCGTCGAGGCATTAATTGCTTTCTGCTTGAGAGACCCAAGCTTTGTCTTCCTTTCATCCTCAAAATTCTCAATGTCAACTTTTTCCATACCTGTTCACAAATTGTGCCAAAGAAAGACTCAAACACTTACGATTGGTAAGCAAGACAAGATAAACTTCTGATAACTGTATCGCTATTCCTAATTAATCCAAAAGTAGCTGCGATTATAGTCCGATTTACATCTGAATAAAAATAATTCAGTGCATTAAGTTGACCTATGCATGTATAATAACTGTGAGGGTCTTAAAAAGGATAAAGAATGGATACAACTGGAAAACTTTACAATCAAAGAACACTTACTGGCCTAATGGGTCGCTCAAGAGGTCCAGACATATTGCCACTCATGGTTGCAATTCGCAAGTTTGATCACTTGAGACGGTAAAAGTTACCACGATGCCAGAGCTTATGCCCTTGACGAATGCCTACACCTTTTAGAACACAAAAATCAGATGTAACATATCAAGAGAGCAAACTCTTCAGTGCTTGAATATTAAAACGAATAACCAACCATAACACAATATAAGAAAAAGAAAGAAAGAAAAACACAATACACTAAGATTCAAAACAACATATTGCATAGGGAAACGACACAATACAACCCATGCTTAACATGAATCCATGTGTTGGCTCTTGCCTTCTAACATATTACATATGAATAAAACAAAAACATAAAAAAATTATTTGATACGATTACTTTTGTCAAAGCATGGAAACTGATTCAATCCACTGAATATCATACTTTCCAATGGTCAATTTTTTATCCCAAAATTATGTACAGCCATTTAATCTCAATTAACACAAAATCTAAGAAAAAAGCCAGAAAAGTAAAAAAGGAAAGAGAAATCATTTCCAAATAGCCTTAAATGGCAAGAAACACCAGAACAATAATCTTCACATTGAGGTCATAATCCTTAATGTCACCAAACAAAAAACACTATGAACACAAAGAATCAATTAGACATTGTAGAAGACAAAAAAAAAAAAAAACTCAACACAACCATTATCTTTATTTCCAAAAGCTCAATATCAAAGTCAAATTGCTATTCCAAACAAACCCAAATCGAAAAAAATAATAATAAAGGATTAAAAGCATAACGATATTACACGATTGATTAATGAATAAGTTCTTGAAAGCCAGAGAGAGATAGAGAGAGAATGAAAGATTGTTACCAGTGACAAAAATGCAGGGCTTTTGAGAAAGGAAGAGAAAGGGAGTATTAAATCAGCGGATTATCCTCAGAAATTGAGGTCCCAATAACACAGCAAATGGACAGCAGTTATTCGGAAAATAAAATGTCCAAACCACCACAACCCCAATATAGTATGTAGAAAGAAAAATATAGAAAATTTGGAGAGAGAATTTGTTTCAGGTTTTTGACAAGGTCTTCCACCCCATGACCTGTCTGCATTCTAAATATATACAAATATGTAGAGAGAGAGAGAGAGAGAGAGAGATGAAAAATGCAGGCCACTCCGTTCAAATTGCAGGTACTTCGCAATGCAACCCTAACCGACACTCCTTAATAACTAACGTCTCTTTTTCCCTTTTTCCCGGCAAAAGTTATTCTTCACTAACTTTATATTGCAGGTATTTTTTATTATTTTTAAATAGAATTTTCTATATCATTTGAATTGTGTTGATTTACAGGTTTAAGTCATATTTTTTTTTTAATAGATAACTATATATATATATATATATATATATATCTAATCCCTCGTCAATTTAGTGTTAAAACTCATATACTATTACCAATATATATCTTTCTTGCTCGGTCTCATTTTATATTACAAATCTTTGATAGTTTGAAATAAGAGATAGGGATGAAAATGTCATTTGATTAAATTGAAGAAAAAAAAAAAGAGAAAAACCAACATTCATTATGTTCATAATTCAAAGGCAGGTAATCTACCCAAAACCCTCCATTCACCACAATTGCAAATTTACTAAATTATCCCTGTTACATGTTTATTTACTTAATTTCCATGAATATGTATATGCCAATTTTTTTTTTGGATTTCATTTCGACCCTCATTTTCCCCTTATTTATCCAAATATGTCGTCTCATCAAATAATCTGGGGTTACTCACTAATTTTTGTGTTCGATAAAGTTTTTAAGTTTATTTTGTTTATACAATAATCAAAAAAAGAAAGTAAAATTCCATCACCTTCAATAAATTTATGTTGCAATACACAAACCTATAGCACCGCTGTCCACGAAGAACTAGTACATAAAAACAATGAGGTTTAAACTAGGAGGGATCATGTTTAGAAAAAAAATTTATTACGTACATTCTCAATATGATAATACTCTGAATAAACTTAGATTAATTGTTGACTCTAAAAATAAAGAAAGTTGAACCCGAAATCTCTTACTTACCCATGAAAAATGTAAAAGCTACTGAATTTACCATGATGGTGTTAATTTGGTGGCCATTTATTTTTGTGAAATCTTGAAGGGGAATGAATGTCAATTGCTTATCGTAGTAGTGCTCCACTAAGTGGTATATCGTTGAGCTCATGAGTGTAGATATTGTGTCAGCTTCACTCTTATTTTAATGAGAGTATGATCATATCGATTTATTTTTTGTTAGGAAAAAGGGGAGGGTCCACTAGATAGTAATCCCCTGAACTTGACCATGAACGTCTTTCATTGTAAAATGTTCGAATTGAATCATAACTATAACTATTAATTCGAAACGATAGTCCGTCACTATAGTATTATCAAAGTTAAACAACAAATTGTATTATTCTCGTTAATCGAACTCTAGTTAATCATTATATACAAGTTAAAGCGGATTCTAAACAAATACAAACTATGATTGATGATATCAAAGTTACTAATCATTCGTAACAGCTTGTAGTAGACTGGATGGACCTTTTGAATAATGTTCAAGAAGACGCTTATGGGCCAAGCTTTTTTGGCTCAAACCCTTCCAGTGGCCGTGTCCAAGTTTTTCATTTGGACAAGGTGAGCCGTTTACCCATGGTCACACTTGCCAAGTTTATATTGACAATGGGTTCTATTTTGGATTTTTATCTCATTTAAGGTGGTGTTTGATAAAATTGAAAGTTGAATATTAAAAATTAAATGCTGAATGTTAAATTTTTTAATTCACAAACTGTTTGATATCAATTAAAATTTAAGTATTGAATTTAATTAAACGATTTGACAAATATAAGCAGCTGAGGTTTGAAAATTATTATTTTTTTAATTTAATCCTTATCTTTAACCATCTCTATGTAATTGTCATATTATTCCTATCACCGTCATCACAATGGTGGGGGTAGTTGTGGCGGGAGACGATGGTGATGAAGATGGCAATACAATGGTGGTGGTAGCGATAATGGTGGGTGGTGGCGATGACAATGGTGTGGTGGTGGCAATGACAGTGATAGTGGTGGTGGTTGTGGCAGTGGTGGTGGTGGTGGTCTTGGCATAATGGTGGTGGCGGTGACATAATGATAGTGATGGTGGTGACAATGGTAGCAATAGTATTGGTGGTAACAACGATGGTGGTGGCAATAATGATGGTGGTAGTAATGTTGGTGGTGGCGATGACACAGTAGTGTTGAGGGTATATTTGTCCATTATGAGAAATTAGTAAAATCTTTACTAATTAACATTTTTCAGTATTAAGTAATAAATAAGTAGTTTTGATACTTAAAATTTTAGCATATTTTTAAGAAGTGTTTAAAATATTAAATAGTATAAGTTTTAGATTATCAAACATGTTTAATTTAATAAGTGCTTAAAATATTAAATTTTAAGTAGTAAGTGGTGTTGTCAAACACCCTAACTTGAATGGGTTGGATAGATTAAAAGATCAATTTAAGCTCATTTCAAGATATCACAGTCTCAGCCCGAATTCAACTCAACGTAAACTCAACCCATACAACTCCAACTCAAGTTCAACCCATGACTAAAATTTTGAATTTGGGGTTTATCTCGGGGTAGACAATTACAATGCCAAAATTGAATATAAATTCTATAACTTTCATTTATCAGAATTTATTAAGAAAGAAAAAAATAAATTTCACATCTACAGTAGACTTAAAACTTCAATAACAATAAATAAGTAATGCAGCGCAAATGCCCCAACATTTTGTATATATGTATGTTTGTTTAAATTTTTTTTTTTTTTCAAATTTCAGGTTGAACTCAATTTTTTAAATTCGGGTTGAACTTACTGATTAGAAGTTTCAACTCGAATGTTGTCCAAATTCAATTCAAATTATTTTTGTTTTATCCAAGCTCAATTTGAAAATTAAAAACCTCAACTCAACTACTAAAAATTCATTTGTGCAAAAAAAGAAAAAAAATATCCAAAAAAATTCCTCAAATTGGATTGAATTTACCGCCTTTATTTTTCGCGCCACTGGTTTTTAAACTAAAAGCACTCACTCTTTTGGTTGTCTCCGGGCAGAATGCTGTACGACTGAACCCCTCTCATCGTGATTGAAACCCTAATTGCTCCAACAATTCCAGTCTTGGCCCTCCTATCGGTAAGTTTCTATCTGCTTCTCGATTTGTTTTAATATTCTTATAATTCTTATCGTATCCGTTATTTCTCAAAGCGTTATTGGCTAATTTGTTGAAAATCAAATGAGAGTCGATGATTCAGTGAATTACTGGAATTTTTTTTGATTGTGTAGGATCGGTGATGTTGATATAGTAATTAGATTTGTTGACGAGTAATGTTGGAACAGATGAGATTACATATCGTTATCCAATTTGAGGATTTTTTTTTTTATGGTTTTCATCTCAACAAGCTCATCATGGGTTTTGTTACAGGGATCTTAAGATGAACTTGGTTTAATGGACATGTTTTGCCATGCATAAGCGTTTGCTGATGAGGATATTGACGAACATGTGTGTTTTTTGTTGAAAAAAAAATAATAAAAGCTTTAAAATTTCTCATTTAATTTATTTTATATGTTTTAATGAATCACTTTAAATTTAGGATTTAATTGTATTTTTATATGATTTAATTGAGTAATTATACTTTGTTTTAATTGGGCATTTGAATGCCTTTATGTGATGGGGGTTACTCGACGGTACACCTTAAAAAATGGTTAGCAGTCATATGATCTAATGGATATATATGTTTTTGTTGTATGTATCTTTTTTCTATATATATTGTAGATGTATCTTCCAATTATGTTTTTGGGCAACTTTGACTCAAGTCAGGTTTATCCCTTTCTTCCAGTGGGCGTGACCTATTGAGGAGGTGCTACTGCGAGTGTTTAGGTTTGATCTTGGAGTCGCTAGTGTCCGTCAACACCTTCACCGGTGAGATCTCAAGGCCCCTAACTATGCTTGAAACACCTCTCGGGACCAAGCCTAATTAGGCTAGCATAGTGGTCAATCACCAAGCCCTAATGGAGACTTGAAGACTCGAACTCCCAACCTTAAGGTGAGGAGTAAGGTTGGTACTCCACTTTCACCCCTTCCTTCCAGTGGGCGTGACCATTGAGGAGGTGCTACTGCGAGTGTTTGGGTTTGATCTTGGAATCACTGGTGTCCGTCAATACCCTCACGCGGGGAGGCTCAGTTACTTTAGAACAATGTTCACATAACTCTCGGACTCGCAGACCGACTCTTTCTAATTTATAGTATCTATTTTATTCCATTTTAAGTTCATTGTTATTTTGTGTTTGTTTTTGTGATATTGATATTAATTTAATAATTAAAATTATGTATAATTATGCTAATTTTTTCCCAACAATCTAAAGCAGCTGATTGTATGATATACTAAACACTGTTTATTGAGTACAAATATGCATTATAGCAAAAAGTGGTATATATAGATAGTGTCCTATTGATATGCGCGAAACTTCACTAAGGATGGCACGAGGAGTTTAGACCACTTTTCGGAAAACACTAGTCTATTGATCAGAGTCCTTAAGGGAACTATTCATTACAATCAGAATCTCATCTTGTTGGTGGAGACAATTTAAAAAAAAACCGTTACTGTTTTTTCTTGGAAAAAAAAACAATTTTTGTTTTCGAGAAAAAAAAATGTTACTGTTTTATGGAAAAAAAATGTTTATGTTTTTTCAAAAAATTCAGAAATTTGGTTTTTTTTTTCTAAAAAAAAAAATAGTTTTCTAGAGACTGAGAAAAAAAAACAGTTTTTTATAAAAAAAAAGTTTTTATTGATTTTTTTTTAAGTAATAGAATATCTAAAGGGATCCACAACAATAAAAAAAAAAAAACACCAGTAACTACTTGCTTTAATAAAAAAAAAATATAGCTATTTGCTTTGAAAAAAAAATTAAAGTTTCAAGAGCTATTATAATAATTCAAACACCTTTCTTAATTTCGTTACAAATAAAGTTTTGACAGTTGATATTTAAATTCAATACAAGTTTTTACATTATTATTTCTTTGCCCTTGAATTCTATGTAATTCTTCATTCGAACGTTAGTATATATATTATAGCATGAGGTAAATAGATGTTAACTAAAGTTTCAAAATTAGCGGGGACCTAATAGTTATTTGGTGAATGTTAGATCTATCAATGTGTGTCCATATGTTTATTCTATAAATTAAGGACACGTCCATTATTATCGGAGATATTAAGGGTAAATCATTGCCACTTTCTTCTTTTAACTGCAACAGTTTCCCCCTCTATATTGAACATTGTTTCCTTTTGCCTTCAATATGGATTGTCACTTTGTTTGGGCGTACTAAAATTCATGTCAAAGACCAAATTACTCTCTTTTCTCGTGTCAAGAAAAAACTGAAAAATATATCCCCTGCTTTATCTCTTCATATAATTGTTGAAGAATTAGAAATTAAGTGTAGCAATTAATCTTTCATAGCCACTTATGCATGCTACAAAACTCCAGTACAAAAAAAAGCAAATAGTTAGGTTAGGTGCAGAAGAGAGAAGTTATGATTGTGCTTTGAGAAACAATGAACTGCAGAATCCTTGATGGGCCTTATCAGCTATGACTTTTGAGTAAAGATAAAGATGCTTTGTCTGGAAGGAATCAGTTCTGTAACTGCTGTCTAAGCAATGACTCACTTGTTAAAATGTAAAACAGCTTGTTGGGTGGCTTTATTCCTTTGTTATATGTTCAAAATTCGAATATCAACAGGCATGTTTGGCATCAAAGCATATATGACTAATACACGAGTTTATAATGTTATTCTCACCAATATACTAATTCTTTGGAGTCATATCTATAGCTGCATCCAAGAAGTGACCATCTAGTTTCCCATCAACTCTGGACCTCTTACCCGAATATATAGTTTTCATGATGTGTGTTCTAGGCATATTATACCACCTACTTGCAAATGGCATCTAGTTCAAACCTAAGAATTCATATTCCGTGTTTTGAGATGAAATTAAGATCTCAAACAAATAACTACAATTTCTCTTTGAATTATTTGTGCAGACTCTAATGTAGAAATTAAAATAATTAACCAAAAAAAAAGCTCTTGGGGTTGCAGGATTTAGTCCTCTTTTAGTTTCTGAGGAAGTGTTATGACTTATGAGCTAGCCAAGGCCTTCAAAAAAAAAATATTATGAGAAGTAAATTAGTTTGAATGAAGTTCAAACGCTACATGATATATATAACACCTTACTTATAGCATCATAATTGTATTTTTTAGAGGGGAGACATAGAGAGAAGATCTCAAGAACCCCTTTCTTATAGCATCATAATAGTATTTTTTTTCCCTGTTTCTAAGGAGCAAAAGAGAAAGGAAAACAATAACATAACAACAGCAGTGGATCTTCATAAACAAGCTATGCTTTGATATAAAGAGTAATTGAAAACTCATTCTTCCATTAGTAACTTCTGCTGTCGGGCAATGAAAGCCTCAACCTTGCGCCTGAATTCTTCACTGCTCATTTCGTCCTCTGCATGGGAATTCACTGCTGGTTTCTCACTATAATTTACACTTTCCCAGTTTCTTTCCGTCACTGATCGCCTTAGTTCCCGACAAGGCTCCACATGGTGCAATTTCTTAAAATCCTCTGATTGACACCTATGAATCTTTCTTTCCTTGGAACCAAACAGATCAGGTGTAGCTGTACAATCCTTATCCCTGCTCTGTTTCCCCTGGTTCTCACTCTCAGTCCCATAAATATTCTGATTCTTTTGACTGTTTTCGACATAATCATCATGGAAATCAAATTTGATGTTATTGTTGGTATCATCTTGAGCTGAAAACTGTCCAGATTTCCAGAAGAGAGTAACGATTATCACGTTTCCAACAACGAAGACAAACCGAGTACTGACCAGGGTGACTGAGAGGCCTCGAAAGTATTCACCAGAGAGTTTGAAATTAGCGAGAGGAAATTGACAGGAAAACCTGGTGATAATCACGAGAAAGATGAATATTTCGATGAACCTGAACAGGGTTGTGATTTTCTGACGCCTACGGTACCTCAAGATGGCGTTGGCCTTCTCGAATTTAACATTCTGAATGCCAAATGAATCCATTTCCCCCCCAAAATTCTATTGCTTTTTTTTTTTGAAATTTGTAGTGCAAGATGAGAGTTAGGAATGTCACTCGAAAGAGATTTGATGTGGGATCAAGAGTTTGGCTCGAGCCAATCGTTGAAACAGAGTGCAGAAATCGAGTATAGAGATCATGGTGACGAACAAAAAAGGGAGGAAGGGAGAAATAGAAAGTCACAGAGAATGTAGAGATTGAGAAATTGAGCTGTGTTTGGCTATAAGGTTGAAGGGTTTCCCTCTTCTTTTCGGCTTTTGAATGGCAGTGATTTTGAAGGTAGGTTTGGTTTTTATAGCCCAAGAAAAGTAGATTTTTCTTCTTTTTCTTTAGTGGTTAGTTATTTTTTTTAATTAGTTCTAGAACATTAACTTTTGGAAAAGCTAAAATGATACCCCCTATAGATTTCTGAAATTAGATTGCAGCCCTTCTACTTTGGGTCTGCATTGTCACGGGGGTATTCCATTCCATTATTACTTAGTATGCACTCTTCTAGTACTCCATAAAATCTAAGTTTACAAGATTAGTCAACTTTTGATTAATTGAGTCCTAACCAAGTTCACTCAGCTACTCTGATGCCTTGTCTCCTTCTAACTGCCTCTGAACTCCAACCACCACCACCAACACCAGTTCTTTGGCACTACTACAGCCAACCAATGATGGCAAACACAGCTTAATTTATCACCAATCCAACCAATCCCAATCCATTACTTCTGTTGTCAACTTTAAAATACATCTTTTTTTTTTTTTTTAATTTAACGGTTAGGAGTGTTCAGGTTAACTTATACGTAGTTGACTAATTTTTCCCTTGATCTAGTAAAAAACAACCGCCGGTTTATGAAAATCATCCGGTTCATGGATTTGGTAGAAAATTGATCGGTTTAAGGATTTTCAAGCGGTTTGATTCCTTCTCCAGTTTAACTAGAAAATCGGACCGATCTTAGTCCTGGGTAACAGTTGAACCGATTCGACTAACTGGTCCAGTCCGATTTCTGATAACACTATTTTTCTGGCTTAAGACTACAAGTTGAATAACGTGCAAGCCCACTGAGTTTTATAAATTTTGCAGAACCTTTATTTTACAACTCGTTCTTATTATCACTTAATTATCTTTTAAGATTTTAAAATCCATCTTCGATCTCTCACTACCTCTTCTTTCTCATCTTTCAATTATCGGCTACCCCAATGTCATTACCACTACAAGTCATTTAATTATAACTTTCAATTTCAATTTTAGAGCTCATATCTCATTTCTTCGTTTTTCTCTTATATAATCTCTAACAATAATAATTGAGTTACCATCAAACTCAAAATAAAAAATTAGAAATCAAGATAATTACTATATCTAATATTATTACAAAGGGAGATAAAGGGTTTGGTCTCAATATAAAAAACATTTATGTACCCTTATTTTCTTTTCACTTGAATCACCCATCATTCCTTATCAATTTCACATGACTGTTTGTATAATTTATTTTTTTGTCTCTTCTTTTTTTAAAATTTTTTTTTTTGGAAAGAGAGAAGAGGAACGGGATTTGAACCCTTGACCTCAACAAAAATAAAGTCTTTACAAGATTAGGAGTACCATTGAACCAAATACCCATTAGTCTGTCTCTTCTCACTCACATTTCTATCATCTTTTGTTTTATCTCATTCTTTACACTCACGCGAATCGGATAGTCCTATGTAGAACTCATTATTATCTATAACTACCTAAGATGACCATAAGACATTTACTTAGTTTAGTTGAATTGGTAGTTGTGATAAGCCACGTGGCTAAAGGCCATCCAAGTGTAGCACTTTTATTGGATTCCAGACCCCTTCCTTCCTATCTAAGGAAATGCTTGCCCTCCGCCACCATAACCGCTGCTTTCTGTTAAAATATTCACTTGGTAAAAACGAACTGCCTTTGAGACCCACCAATAATGGAGTGAAGACTTAGCATGGCAAGTAAAGATGTTTGTTTTATTTATAGTAGGGCCCTCGTAAATATTGAAAAATTTGTTTTGGTACCCCCTTTATTTCTTTGAATTTTGTGATTGGGACATCAACCAATTCTTTCTTTTCTTAAAGAAGCGCACCACACGCGCCTTTCAAGGACATGTTTGGATGGTTTAGAATGGAGGGATTGGATTACTTTAACAAATCTTTGTAAACCCAAAGTCTTTCTTTTGTACATGTGATTCATACATAAATTATCTTCAATCCTTTGTTGGTAAGTAGCATAAACATTAATCACAATTATAACTAAATTTTTGCCATGTAATTGACTAAATTGTCTTATCCAATTTTTTGTAAATGGGTAGATTAGGGATAGAAAAGTTATTTTACTATTATATCCTAAGTTGGTTGATTTCAACCCTCTCCCCCTTCCCTTGGGTTTGTTGAAACTAATACTCATGGATTTAATTTTTGAGTCAGTTATGGGCCAACCAAACATAGAATTAAGTGATTTAGCAAATTATTTTATTTAAACCCATCTTTTAAAATCCACCCAAACGCATCAAACCATCCAAACATGGTAAGCACAAATTTATATTGTAAGCACAAATCCAAATAATGCTTGAATGATTTTGTGGGTCTTGTTTTATATTATAGATTTTTCCTTCTTTTTATTTAAGTTTTTCAAATGATTTTGAAGAGACTCGTTGATCATAGATCTCAAATGAGTTTTTTGACAAGTTGATCTTGAGTCAAACCCGACTAATTTGATTCTTTTTCCAAGCATAACCATCATGATATTGACTCTTCTACAAATATTTAACCCTAAACAAAAGGAGAGTAACATAAACTAGAAGGATGCCAAGCCAACAGGAAAGACTGGTGCTTAGAATTATTGGCCTACTTTACACACAAGTTTGGTGAATGATTAGGCAATTCGGGGGGCTACTTTAAACTTAAATGAGCCAGATCTCTGGGCTCCATGGGCTATTTTATTTAGATTATCCCACTGAAAATGACACCAAGTGGAAATATACCTTTTGAGTAAGAATATTGAAATTCTAACATTACAAGGAGGCTAAATCTTAAACATATAACAATTTCCACTCCAAATCAAGGCAAAAGCTATCTTTGTTAGGATCCTAATGCTACTTTTTAGTGTTTCTTAAAGGCTAGGAGAAGAGATAAGGCACCCCAACAAGCTCAAAAGGTGCTTGGTTTGTTAAAATTAAATCTAAGCGGCTTATTATTTTTCTTAACCTTTTTGTTTTCTTCGACTTTTTTGTATTGTTTTTGTGCGGGCTCGATCCTGCACGATATATAAAATATTGGGAACAGATCTCTCCCCTGGTGAACTTTGGGTGAGCCGGTTGAGTAACCAAACACGCTGCTTGAAACAGCCTACAAGGTACGGTGGCAACCGGAAACGGCAAAGGGAGATCCTGGGAAAGGAGGAACGATCCTGTACGTGTGAAAGGTGTTTCCTGGAACAAAGGAGAACAAGTTAGAAGGGCGCCGGAGTGTTCTCCGGCGTATCCCCTTCGACGGTCTAGTCAGTCTTTGAATGAGAGAGAGAGGAAGGAGAAAACACTGAGAAGGATATTTCGTAGTTGAGAGTTTGAGATTGCATACCCGTTTGCCTTTTTGGGAGGGGTATTTATACCTTAGAAGCTCATGATTGCTGTCAGTGTGGTCAGTAGGTGATCATCAGGCACTGGTAGCGTGTGTATTGATTTGACGAGGAATGTCTTCTCTAATTGACTGCTCGGGGTCCCGAGCAATCAATGTTGAGTCGTCGGGACGCCGACGGTACAATATGCTCCTTTCGGGAAGGATGTAATAAATGCTCCGTAATAGGAGCATTTATTGCCTTTCATATCCGAACCTTACCGCATTGAATGCGGTCTCGTCAACAGAAGGGTGCAATTAATTGTTTGCTTCCCAAAGCGCATGTCAGCAATAGCGTGCGGTTTGCCTGTTTTTGATGTGATATCATATGCCACGCGTCCGTCACGTATTGGCTATGACTTCTGTATTCCAGCATGTTCTGACATTACTTGTGTGAGACGAGGTCATGATGAATAGTCTAGACTGACATAGGCTGATGTCCCGTACGTCAGTAACTTTATCCGGGAGTAGAGGAAGCGTCCAGGATGGAGTGACCCTCGGCGCCGAGGAAAGGCTCACCTCGGGGGACCATGGGGTGGTGTGTTCCCGAGGTACATGGTGACCGAGGACACATGTCATTGTATAATGTACCGAATATGTGATCCTATATGAGAGGTACCTCGGGGGAGAGGACGCTTTTGCCGATGGTGCTTGAACCCGAGCAACATTGTTTTAGAAACCCCCGAGGACACGTGTCTTCATCATAGGCTTTTCAGAAGAGTCCCATCAACTGCCCCCCAGCCTTCGATCTTCTGACGCCGAGGACACGCGTTGTCAGGAGACGAAGGGTTTTCCAACTGCCATCCGTCCTTCATTATGGCCTCGAGCAGCTTTCCCCGTCTTGGGATGTCGTGCGCATTAAATGCGCCGTTTTGGTTCTCCCGCCCAATGATGACAGTTTCCCCCCTATATAAAGGGGGTTCTTCTCCGGTTTCCATTGTTTTGCCATTCCGATCTCTGACCCAGAATACGCCTTTTCTGATCTGCTTCGCCGGAGTTTCTGTTTCCTCAGCCATCATCGACAGCATCTTCTCTTAAAATCACAGTCAGTAAACCCATTGTTGACTCCTGGTCCTTCCGGTGCGAGTCGTTTTCAAAGTTTTTCCTGAAAAACTCCGTTTCCGACGTCTTCTGGTGAGTTTCACAACCTTCTTCTTTATCGTCCTCCTGGCCTTCTTGTTTTCCGATTTGAACGGTGGTGTCATCCGGTCGGTACGTCTTGATTTAAACCCTCGGGGAACTTCCTCAGGTTTTCAAGAGAGAACACCTTTTCCTCCCCTTTCTTTTAGAGATGCCTCGTCGTCGCCCTGTTCCCGAGAATCCATCGGCTGGTCCCTCGGGGTCAGGGAAATACAAGGTGACAGGCGAGGCGCAGATCGATAGGTTCAGGGCGAAGTATGGCATCCCCCCGAGCGTGGACGTAGTGGGCTTTAACCCCTTGTTGAACTCTCCTACCTTCGGGGCCGCGGATGCCATGCCTTTCTATACCAAGGCCATCATAGAGGGTGGCATTAGGTTTCCTTTACCCCCCCTGCTTCTTCAGTTCCTGTCTCGCTTCCGTCTCTTCCCCGGGCAATGCTGCCTCAACGTCTTTCGGATAATTATGGGGGTCCTAGAGCTCAATAGGCGCCTCGGGGTGAATATTGGGCTCAACGATCTCCTTTTCTGTTACTCCCTCCTAAGAGTCATGCCCCACCAACATTTCTACCTCAAAGCCAGGGACCCCTCTATGTACCTTGTAACCCATCTTCCTGACTCGGACAAGGGGTACAAGGACGACATCTTGATCTTCAAGGGATGTTGGGAGAGGGGTGTCGGTCCCGAGTACAATGACCTATTTTGCCCTCGGGAATGGAGAACGACAAGTACGTCGGTTCCTTTGGGTCTTTTTATTTGTTTCTTGGGACTTCTCATGTTTATGACAATCTTTTTTGTTGTGCAGGTATTCCTTCTCGGGAAACAGCTCCACCCCCTCGGTCGCTGGTCAATTTTGCCGACTTAATAACGGTTTGGAGTTTCACGGGCGCCGACGGATTTGGCCGAGCTGCCCATAATTTGCTGCACTATACCCCCGGGTATAAGAAGTTCTCACAGCTCCCTCAACCTTTCGAGCCTTCACAGTGGTCAGAGCTCTTTGATCAGGCGGCGAGGTTAGAGGTCGAGCAGAACTTGGAGGAAGACCCGGATCGGGCTTCAGAGGGAGAGGTAGAAGGAGTTGCTGAGGTCGGGGCCAGAGAGGACGTTGCTCCTTCGGACGCCGAGGTGGGGACTTCGGGAGGCGACCTGTGGCCGGATTTTCAAATTCTCCAAACTTTGGACGCCGAAGACGCTCTCGAGGAAGCGATGTCCAACACCCCACGCATCAATTTGGGGTTTCTTAGGCAGAGGCAATCCCTCGCAGCCGGGAGAGGCCGAGGGGCGACCGGCGGTACTCCGGCAGGAACCAGTTCCGCCAATTCTTCGAGGGCTCCCGGTCAGGGTCAGGTGCGAGACCGGGATCCTCAGGTGGAAGAAGAGAGGAGGGTAAAGCATCGGCATGACGGCCTCAGCCGAGGACCCAGGGCATCTCCCGCTCAACCTCAAAGCGGGAGGGATCGTGGGTTACCGCCTGCTCCCCCACAACAGCAACAACAACAGCAGCCCCGACAACAGCTACAGCTGCAGCAGCAACAACAGCAACAGCAACAGCAGACCCCCCCTCCCGTTCCGCCTCGGGGGGAGGCCGCAGAGTGGAATCCTCGAGCCACTGATCACATGAACAGAGTGATCAGGGTCGATGATTCTATTCTGTCGGATCCTCATGTCGCTAATGCAGTGAGTGAGACACTGCATTTCGAGGCCGACATGGAGGCTCATAGGGGGCGATCAACCAACGTGTTGTTCCGCTCCATGATCCAGAATTCCCTGGTGGTGAGTTTATTCCTGTTTTGATCTCTTCACTCTCGTTTTCTATTTTGTGTTTTTAACACTCTTTTCCTTCCTTTACAGGCTACCCAGCAGATTTCTATCATTGCTGGCCGGTACTACGCGTCCAGGATGGATCTTCAGAGGGCCAAGGATCAGAAGGCAGAAGCGGAAGCTGCCCTTGCTCGGGCAACGGAAGATGTTGCTGCCAGGGATTCCACCCTGGTGGGGCAGGCTGCCCAGATAGAGCAACTCCTCAAGGACGCTGAATCGGCCAAGTCGGGCGCTGAGAAGCTAAGTGCCGCACTTGCCGATGCTGAGAGGAGGATTACTGAGCAAACGCAGCGGCTCTCTGCGGCGGAGGAGAGGGCAGTGGGCTCCGAGGAAAGCTGCCTGGCCCTTACCCAGGAGCTAGATAGGATCAGAGCCGAGGAGCTGAACCGGAAGTCGGAGCAACAACTTCTGGAGGAGTTTGCCGATGACGTGCTCCCCGCCCTTGAAGAAAACAGCAAAGAGTTCTTCAAGAAAGGGTGGGACGAGGCGCTCCAGGCTGCTGGAGTCCCGTCAGACTCCCCTCTCTTCCAAGTGCACAAGTATGTGCCCTCGGCAGAGATGGAGCAGGCAGAAGCACAGGTTGCTGCCGAGGATGAAGCCCCTACACCGATGCAAACCTCGGCTGATGCTCCCGAGACGGTGATAGTGGACTTGTCCGAGGACGCTCCGTCCGACCTTGCCCCTGAACCTCAAGCTGCTCAAACTGTTCCAGCTGTTCCTGCTGACGAAGTTCTTCTCCTGCCCGCTCCAGAAGCTTCCCAACCTTTTATTGCTGATTCGCCCTCGGCCGAAGTTCTGGAGGTGCCTGGAGCCCGATGAAGCTGCTTTTCATTTCCCCTTTTTTGTACCCCTTTTGCTTTCCTTTTGTAGCTTTTGGGGACGCAAAGCCCCTATTTCTTTGGAAATGAATAACTAGTCTTTTCATTTTTCTGTCTTCTTCTGTATACAGTAGTGTTCTGCTTTTCTTTACTTCTGTGTAGAATAAATCATAAGTGTCTTTGAACTGTCTTCGGGGCGTGCTGGCCCGTTCCGGAGGCGAGATCTTGTATCTACTCTGGGGACTTGGGGTGCTTGTGTTTTGTCCTCAGGACCATTTCTTTATGAATGCTTGTTCCAGTTTTTTGCCTCGGGGACAGTAGTCCTTGCACTCTGTCCCCAGGGCCATACCTTGCAGGAGGCTTGCTCCTGTATGTACTTCGGGGACGAGAGTCCTTGAACTCTGTCCCCAGGGCCATACCCTTGCAGGAGGCTTGCTCCTGTATGTACTTCGGGGACGAGAGTCCTTGAACTCTGTCCCCAGGGCCATACCCTTGCAGGAGGCTTGCTCCTGTATGTACTTCGGGGACGAGAGTCCTTGAACTCTGTCCCCAGGGCCATACCCTTGCAGGAGGCTTGCTCCTGTATGTACTTCGGGGACGGGAGTCCTTGAACTCTGTCCCCAGGGTCATACCCTTTGTCTTTTGTTTGGCGAGTTCTTGAGAGAGAGTACGATTAAAAGTGCCTCTACTCGATCAAGGGGGGTAACCCCTCAAACCAGTATGGGTATCAGGTCAGGAGGATCAGCCCCCTTGGCCCGTCAGCTGGCAGAGGTGATTGAAGAGAAATTTGGCGATAGATTACGTCAGCTGGAGAAGGACAATGTAAACGTCCTTAGCCGGCTCGACGAGTTTGCTGCCTCAGGCGGAGGGTCGAGGGATTCATTCCTCTCCCGAGGACTCCCCGTCCATGAGGCGGAGACAAAGGATCTAAGGAACCACCTGGATCACAAAGCAGAGAGCTCCAGGGCCCCGAAGCGACCCAAAGCCGGCGAATGCCATCTTGACAACCATTCCAGGAAAGCAAGGCCATTGGCCCTGGACGACCTCCGGCGAGGTTTATCCAGACGGAGGAAGGGAGATGAATCCGAGGAGGACTCAACCCAATCTACACGACGCCCAGGAAACGAGGGGCTTACCGACGAACCCAGAGACTTCAGGAGGCATCCCGTAAGGGAAGAAGTAGATCTCAGAGCCCGATTAGACTCCAGGAGAAAGGGCAAGACGATCCAGGACGAGGCCGAGGACGAAGTCATGCAAACACCCTTCACGAGGTAAATCAGCGAGATGGACGTCTCAAGAAAGTTCGTCGTGCCACGGTTCAAGACCTATGATGGGCGATCTGATCCCGATGCCCATATCAGACAGTATAAGCAGATGATGTCCCTCTATCATTCGGACCAACGGTTTCTATGCCGGGTATTCCCTATGAGCTTGGGGGACTCCGCGATGAGGTGGTTCGAGGCGCTTCCCCCAAACAGTATTGGGTCCTGGAAAGAATTGACAAGGCAGTTCCTAACCCGATTCATCACGGGGAGTAGGCGCCCAAAGGACATTGGATCACTGCTGACCCTCAGGAGGAGGGAATCCGAGACTCTTCGCCAGTACGCCATCCGATACTGGGAAGAAGTCAATGAGGTCGAGGGATGCTCGGAGGTCATGGCAGCAGCATCATTCCGGCTCGGCTTGGCCAGGGACACGGACCTGTACCGATCCCTGACCAAAAAGACTCCCTCGGATATGGGGGAACTGATAGCCCGAATCAACAAGTACTAGTGGGTACCTCCTCCTTTGAGTGCAAGGGCTTATATGCGAGGGGGGAAGACGACTCTCTTCCGATGTGGGATTGCCTTAGGAAAGGGTCCTATTGGCGAAGAGAGGTAAAGGCTACTGGGGGGTCGCCCACGTGGGTTAACCCAGGTCAAGCCGAAATTCTTAGTGGAGGGTTCTACCCCTTACATAAAGGCGCCTTTATGTAAGGGATGAAACCCTCCACTCAGGATTTCGGCTTGACCTCCGCGCGTTCGGGAGTAGCCTTTACCCCTCTTCCTGAGCCGGAGCCCTGGCCTAGCCTAATGTGGGGAGGGCGCACCGTATCCCACATCGGAAGAGAGTCGTCTTCCCCCCTCGCATATAAGCCCTTGCACTCAAAGGAGGAGGTACCCACTAGGCACCTGATCAGGTACTAGTGGGTACCTCCTCCTTTGAGTGCAAGGGCTTATATGCGAGGGGGGAAGACGACTCTCTTCCGATGTGGGATACGGTGCGCCCTCCCCACATTAGGCTAGGCCAGGGCTCCGGCTCAGGAAGAGGGGTAAAGGCTACTCCCGAACGCGCGGAGGTAAAGCCGAAATCCTGAGTGGAGGGTTTCATCCTTTACAGTTTTAAATGGAGATGATTCGGAGACCCAGGGGTACTTATGTTTGTCGAATACTATAAAGATTCAAGGATTAGATTAAATATGTAATATGCTTTTGTTTTGATTACATTCACACGGTTGAAACACGGTGGATTAAGAGTATGTTGAGTTTGATTCCACTTATCCTATATTCTCTCTCCCTTTTCTTGGAATAATGAGAAATTATTAAGAATAAAACATGCTTTTACACAACCGAATTGATTCAAGTAACTTAAAAGGACAGAACTTCGAATACAAAGCACTATGCTTCTGGTGAGATTACCATGCTCACAAAATTTTTATGGATAAAGCTATATTTATATTTGAATTGTGGAATCTGATAATGATTTAAAATGCTGAGTTGTATACTTAAAGACTAATAAATTCTTCTAGGTGGTGTACCCATTAACAGTTCTTCGATTATAATACATGCTTTTTTGATTCCGTTCTTGAATAGTTGTTCAATTTCTCCCATATGCTTCAGTAAGAGACATAAGGTTGAATCTCTATCCCTTACATATAAACGGTGCCATTATGGTATCGAGTTTGGTAATAAAAATTAGTTGCAACTCAATCGGGTCAAATAATGAATCGAAAAAATCAGTTACATTTCAATCAGAATTAATTTATGACTCAAAATATAAGTGATCCCAAATGTTACGATTGATTCAAATATTTTTAAGATCGATTCCAAATAATCGATTACCTCATTTGATTGATTTGTAATTTTAACAGTTTGAAGAGTTGCTGTTGCTGATTGACACAGTGGCCCTATATATTGGGCTCATAATATTTGGCCCAAACCCAAGGTATAGATTAATATTTCGGCCTAACTGGTACTGGACTGGACTGGGCTGGCCTAAATTTTGCTAACTGAAGGCAAAATCCAACTCTCTTTTAATTAGTAGTAGTAGTAGTAGAAACAAATACCAAACGATATACCTTGGGTCCACAAATATCCTTAGGGCTCGATCGGTCTCTAGTGGGGTCCTAATTTACAAGAAAAGTAAACAAGCCAACAACATTTTTACGGGCTCAATTGGTTTCTAATGGGCCCAACAGAAATGCGGCCCTAACCCTAGGAGATAAAACCCTAGCCCTCTTCCTATAGATAAGCTTCGCCTTCTCTCGACCTCGGTTGTTCTCTCTCGCTGTCCAACCTTCCGCTACTTCTCTCGACATTCTCATTCTCTCTCTGATCTTATACGATGGTATGCGTTACCGGACTCCAGATCTACAAAAGTAAATTCAACGATATATGTCTGCATATAGATCGTCTCTCTCCCTCTCTCGCACTGAATCCGATTTGGTGGTTTAATGCTTGCAGGCACCGAAGAAGGAAAAGGCTCCGCCTCCGTCTTCCAAGCCCGCTAAGTCCGGCGGCGGAAAACAGAAGAAGAAGGTCACTCTCTCTATATATATGTGTGTGTGTGTGTGTGTGTGATAATTATATAGTATGTGTATGTGAGTGATTGATTTTGTTGTTATGGGGATATAATTTGAAAAAACAGAAGTGGAGCAAGGGAAAGCAGAAGGAGAAGGTGAACAACATGGTGCTGTTCGACAAGGCCACCTACGACAAGCTCATCTCGGAGGCACCCAAGTACAAGCTCATCACCCCTTCCATCCTTTCCGACCGTTTGAGGGTATAACAACTAATCCTTCTCTCCTTCATGATTTTCTGTGTTTTGTTCTAATTTCATTTTCGATGGATTTCGATTTACTTTATTGTTTGCTTCTCTATATTTGTTAGTTCGCGCATCTTCTCATGTTAAATAATGGATGTTTTGGTGGTATGAATGGCATTCACTTTGGAAACTCTGACTCGCTTATTTACTCTATGCTTGTTTGTCCGAAGAGTGACTTTGCACACAATGTTCTTGGGTTTCTGTTTATGCTGTTTGTATTTTTGGAATGCTGTTTGAAATATACCATTTAAATGTAATAAATTCCTTATCCTTCGTTGTATGCAATCTAGCATGATTATGTCCTGGACATCCAAGGACATCAATTTTCCTTCTTTCTTGGTTTTGGTGTCTTCGCATATGAATTGCATTTTCCAGCTCCAATTATGTAAGGTTAAATGGAAATCATTCCTGTTTTGCATGCATGATGTCATAGTACACAACTGCACATGATTTCAATGTTTATATGCATTTTGAATTCCCTCTCATTTTGGGTTTCATCTTAAAAATTAGAATCCTTTAGTTCCATATATTCGGTGTTAGTCTATCTGAAGTTCTGAACTGCCTTGTTTTTTCCGCTTTAGTCTTGTTTTTGTATACTTTGGTCTTGCTTGACCATCACAATGTTGATGTGGTCATTGGTTTAGCAATAATTATGTGTTGTTTAAGTTTATATATGATGGGGTACAAGTACAACGAGAAGCTTCACCTAGGTTTTAGGGAATCAATCCTACTGTTATTTCAAGTATAAGATTCATATGGCTTTCTAATTCTTTTGAGCGGTTGCCTGTTGTACACAATGAGATTCTAAAATGTTGATGCTGATCTTATGCATATGTTGTGTACCTTCTGATTTTGTGTGAACTTGCAGATTAATGGGTCACTTGCAAGGAAGGCAATAAGGGAGCTGATGGCCAGAGGCTTGATCAGGATGGTATCAGCGCATTCAAGCCAGCAGATATACACTCGGGCTACTAATACCTAAGTGTCTTATTCCCTTGTCATTAAATAGAACTTGATATGAGTTGGTTATTTAGACTCTTGTTTTGTTTTGAGTTACCGCCAATTTTCTCTGTCGCTGTGCTATGACATAGTTTTCCTGGGTCTTTCTAGATACTGCTGGCTTGAATCTGAATTTGCTGTCATATTTATCTTAGTTAATGGGGATTTTTGGAACCTTTTGAAATTATTGTCCAGTATCCAATATTTTACCACTTCATCTTCCCTGAGATGGAATTCTGGATTTGTTGGTTGGGTTTTCATAATCAATGTTTTCCTATGGCGCCGTAGATCTGGTGGGAGAAAGTTCGTGAAAAATGTATGAAAAGCCGGACTTTCGTTGGTCATTATAGATAGTTGGACAATACCTGGAACACTTTTCCGGTGTTCTTAAACCCCCTTGGCCTTGGGAACTAAAATGTGCAGAGGACTACTCCCATGCCATTCAACAGAGTGGGTACTTGTTGTCTGATGGATCTCACCAAGTTCGTAGGTTACCCGAATGATGCCTTTTTTTCTGTGATTTTACCACTTTTTTGGTTTTTTTTCCCCCAGTGACTTCCCTTTGCTGATGATTAGAATTCTACTGACCCCCACTCCGGAAGAGTTAAGGAAAAGTTAATTAAGAGAGAGGCAGAGAAGGATAACATCGGCTGAACAGAACGCATTCAAAGAGGTAAACCACGACCTCAACCAGACTAACCAGAAATTCACAACGCATTCCATTTCCTTGTGCGAGAGGTCCATTCAATAATACACTTCAAAAAACTAAATTTCATCAAACAATATGTTGCATTACATGTAATTCGAGTGAGGTAGGGGACGAATGAACATGAGCAACGTACATTTTAGTTGAAACAATACTTTGGTGAGTTGAGTATTTTGAATTACATTCAAAGCCTGAAAGCTTTGCCAAGTAGCAGTTCATTGATCAATATACTCTGGCTGATCTCGTTTCCAGACAGCAGAAAGACCCCCCCCCCCCCCCCCCTTGTCTCCTTTTTCTTCTTCTCTGTTCTCCCTCTCTCACTCATACAAATTAATATTGGAAAGAATTGCATGCCATTTGGTAATGGTTGGATTCAGAATTTTGCTCCTTTTCAATTCCCTATATTGTACTTCTTGGAGAGATGTGGCAACACAAATGTGTTCTGATCAAGTAAAATTCAAAGAAAGGGTAGTTCTACTGTTCAAACTTCTGCAATTAAAACTCCCAAATCCCCCACTCCATATCAAATCGCGAGTCACCAACAAAGTGAGCTGAAATTGCCACTCCAAGAAAAAGAAAGAAAGAAAGAAAAGGCATTCCTCTAACACAGGAAATCAAATATGAAAAGAGGGCAGAAAAATTACCAATATGACATTTGGCCTTCCAAACTCCACAAAACGTTTGATGGATGCATGAGCATTTGTCAAAACAATGTTGATCATCAAGAAAACTAGCACCATCTGATGGATTGATTGCCAAGCCTTCATCCCAACTTAAATTGCTTCCAGTAGTGTTCTTTCAGAAACTATTTAGTATTCCATACTGTAAAAGAACCCCTCTTTTGCATCTCACAAGGTTGGAAACCACTCATGGCCTTCCCCATCAGCGCCATTGCCGCAAGGCTCGGAAATTGCTTCTTTTGCAAGTCCTCCAATGCCACTTTCAAACTTCGTGGCTCACAAAGTACCACTGCTTCACCCTTTCTCTGTGGAGTAGCAGCTCTATTATGACGCCACCTCTTAATCCAAGAATGTGAAAGTGTGATATCTCGAACTTTGCTTACCGAGTCTGCAGAAGACGATTCACCGTTCCTTAAGAGTGCTGTATTCTGATCTAGTGCAATCAATTCTTTATTACGACATTTGCCCATCATCAATTCTGAGCTAGTTATGCTACGTTTCATAATTTTGCTGAACTTGTCCACTTTTTTATGAGATGAGGCTTCACCCATATTCGAGCTCTTAGTACCAAGAGCAGAAGGATCTGAAGCACTCAATTTAAGACGCTTAACCCATCTGCTGCTTGGCTCAGGTCTCACAGGACCATCTGGGCAATGATCAGATTTTGAACTACTGCGCTGCTCAGCATGGGAGAGTAGTAGTTCCATGTCCAGACTTTGAGTTCTTGAGGTCCTTTGTTCTGCATTATCAATTGAGCTGGCTGTTTCGGGCAGGGCAGGAAGCTCTAAGTTTATATCAGGTAACATTACAGGTCGGCTGCATCCAACTTCCTCTCTTGCTGAAGCAATTCCAGCTTGTGGGAGCAAATTTGGGTCCACCATCATGCCCTGCCCAATTAGCAAAATGTCATGACTGGTATGTAATGTTTTGAAAATTGTTACATCATGAATCTTAATATGCCATATCATCATCAGATACAGTTTTCATATCATCATCGTAAATTATAAGATCATGGACAATCAATTTAAGCATAATCCAGTGAGCCGTTTCATATAATAACATCCATTACTTTTATAACTGCAGGAGAGCATGGACTAGGTACGCGTTCCTCCGTCACATTCCCTCCCCCTTCCATTAACAGTAGACTCCTCCGCGGTGAGAATATTACAGGAAGTGGGAGTCATAGACAACTGGGCACAGATTTTATTGTTTGAAATTATCATTTCACCTTGGTGCAGAGAAGTGTTAAGAACAAGAAAAAGGGGCAAACTAAGAAGATCACGGCGGAAGAAAATGCCTCCTCGAATGATGGAATTAGACATTAACATCCAAGAAAAAATCAGCACATACACATCTGACAGGATATTCCACAATCAACAGAAATATACTCCCTGCAAACTATTTGCTACCCTAGCCATTTTTGTTTAATAAATGTGCTGTTTGCACGAGCACTTGACACGTAAGTTATTTAGACATCTGGCAATAGCTCTAACAGGATGCCTGGGAGATAAAATAGAGGTGTGTTTCAAAATCAATCGGCGCTGATAAGTAACCTAAAAGCACCAAAATCAAAGCAAGAGTACCTTGTTTGATGGGGAAGAAGTTCCACCTGCAGCAATCAAAAAGAGAAGCAAACTTGTAAGTAGGCCAAATTTGCATGACTATGAATAGATCTTTGGGACTACACGTGACCACAAATACATTAAACATATAAGTGGAATGCAGAACCTTCCCAGTCAACGATGCAAAGAATACATACCAGAAAAATGGTTCCTCTCCTCAAAAACATTTATCTCCATGGAATCTGTTTCAGCTGATGATTCATTCTTCAAATCAACCTCAAAAGCTTTGACATCTTCAAATTTTCCTGTGTCTTCACTATCCATGGAGCTATCTAGAGGTTTAAGCTTTACTCCACGTTGACCATGACCAACAAGGGGAGATAGGCTCTGAAGTTCGCCAACCATATTTCCTTTAAATTGGCTGGATACTCTTGACTCTCTGAAAATCTGATCTCCTTCACACAAGTTCACATCAGTCTTTTTTGTGATCAAGACACTCTGAGTTGTCTGAGAAATTCTGGGAGGACCTCCGGGTAATCCCTCCATGGAATCTACAGTAGTGCATATTCTCATGGTCTCCACATCATGAACAGAATGTGGCATTCTTGGAATCGAGTGGGGGTGAAACGTCTCCAATTTGGTCGTCTGTGAAGGACAGTTCCTACTAGGAACCAACCCAATACTGAAACAATTCTGCATTCTCTGGGACTGTTCTCCAATAAACCCTGGTGAATGCTGGTTGCTGGTAGAGGGATCATTTAGGAATAGGTACGTGTTATTGTGCCTTGGATATGGAGTAGCAGACTTTTTGGAGTTTGGGCAGTTATGGGTTTTTTGCTCACAAACCAAAAGAGCTGAATGGCCGCGATAATTACACTGTTCATGTTCCAAAGTTACCAGGTTATTGTTGAGTAAGTTTCCATTGTTGAGTCTGTCTTCTCGACAGTCATATTCGTATGGAGCAATATGAGATGCTGATCCTGTAGTACCCTTCGTAGTCAAACTCTTCCCCCTATTTCGGCAAAGGTTGAATGGAAAGTGTTGGCTACCTAAACTTTCAGTTCTCATATTTTTTGAACCTCTTGTAAGACAGGCATTCATGGTTTCAAAAGTTTTGGCCTCAGTTTTTCTACCACTGCCAACAGATTTACAAAAGTCAGATGCTACCTCTACTCCTCTAAGTAAATATCGTGGCTTGGTAACATGATCATCTCCCTTGTTTACAAAAGCATGAGATAAATGACTATGCATTTGAGGTGCTGCATTACAGCTTGTTCTCGACCAATGAGCCATCCAAGCTGATTGGTAAGAATGCAGAGATTGCCCAGCTCTCCCATCACTACCGTTATTCGATTGTACACCATGATCAGACATGATGAGTTGAATTATATGACTAATGTTTCTAAGAAATTAGGTTCCCATTAGGGGTCCATGAGAAGCTTCTTCTATTTTCACCTGTAAGAAATTATTAAAAGACTGAAATTAGACAATGAAAGCAAGTCTGATCAGAAACATTTATCATGGTTGAAGAAGGATATAGTCAAAGGTTCAATCTACGCCACTGATTTTTAGAGGTACTCCCAAAAAAAAAAAAAGAGTAGTTGGAGCTCAAGTAAACAAAGAGCTGACATATTAAGCTTGTTGGCAACAAAGAACTAGAAAGGGCTTACAAATTAGAATCTTCCTTATAAAGAAGGTCATGACGGTAATCTTTTCATCCACCAAAAGGTAGCTCACATATTTTTTGATTTCTAAACTACTTCCCACCCACTCCCCCAGAGTCGGCTTTTCTCAAGTATCAAAAGTTTATCCAGAAATTTGGAGCACTTGCAAGTTGCAACTTTCTCAGAACAGAAACACCTTGCAATTCTGCGAGATTGTGACTGCAATGGTGGTGTTGGTGCAGCAACCTACTAATAATTATTTGCAATTTTATTCTCTTCCATAACAGAAAATAGTTGGCTAGAGTTATGATTCTTTGAGGGACCAAACTTCCTTCAATTTTACCAATAAGTTTTATCTTGTGATTGCAACTGAAACAAAGATTTCGTAAACTACTTGGAAAGGTAATGACAGAAAGCAACTAAATGCAATCATCATAAGCTAAAAGGAAGACCATCAAAGGACATGATGGTGAAATTTTACTGCGATGCTTTGGCCATGTACAAATGACAATCAAATGGATGCACCAATAATACTCAACATCTCCAAGATGAAGGCACTTCAAAGAACATAGATCAAGGGTGTGTCATTCAGCACGAAAGAAACAACATGATGGCCCAACAGAAAAGCGGAAATCCAAGGCAAAGGAGGGAGGAGCACCCTATTGGTTGATTCTAAATTCCTACAACCTTTTACTTTCCACAAATTTGTGACTGGTAAACCCTGTGTTTCATCATCTATGTCCAGTTATTTGTAGATTGGGCTCCAAGTGACGAAAACTTGAATGTTTTTGCGATTTCTTTCTATATCCAATGCTCTAGTGATCAGACCTAAAAGTAAAACACTTCCCTTTTTCTCTGGAATTCTATTAGCAAAGCTCGAAAATACACAAAGAAAGTTAAAAAAATTACATGTTGCCCTTAGAAACTATTTCAAGAGAAATTGAGATAAAAAATGTCAGCACTGAAGAAACATCAGAAGATTCTATAAATATTTCCAAACTATACCAAAAACTATTGCAATGACCGAAAACATCATGCTCTCAAAATACTAAGGTCTTGTTTGGTTCAGTTCCACAATATCCAAAAAAGTTCTCTGAGTTCCATAAAACTTCAACTTCCTTCATTTTTTTTGCCCTTTTTAACTCCGACAAAAAGGGAAAAACAACTTTGCCTACATGGATCCAAGATTACACTAATTTCAGGTAACATAATTCAATAGAACTAACGACTAAAAGCAGTACCAAACACGCCCATAGTTTATCTCAAGCTCTCAATTTCGATTGCTACGCTACATATAATAAGCTTGAAAACATTATCTCTTAGAGGACAATTAATTAAGTTAAACACAATGCATACATAGATACATGTGTGTGTAATACCTAATCAGAATTGGATTCAACGTACCTTGATGAAGTTCAAGAAAACGAAAAATCTGAAAATCCAGAGAAATTAGTAGCAAATTTGACTGCTCCGTACATATAGATTGAAAGAAGGAATAGAGATCGGAGATTCTGAAACTTGTTCTACAGTATAGAGATGGAGATAAGACGGATGAATTGGCTGTACCTTCTTCTCATATGTCCAAGGCTATGTGTGGCCAGCAGAGGTTAGAGATATTTATACATCAGATTCGTATGTGTTTGTGTATATATACAGAATTAGAGAGAGAGAGAAATCGTAATGAAGAAGATGAAGAAGGAAAAGTAGAAAAGAAACATATGGAAGCCGAGCTCCTTTTGTTTCTTTCCGCAGCCATTCTCTCTTAGCAAGCGGGAAGTGGGTGTGTGAAATAGGGGCCCACAAACTGAGCGGTGCTTTTCGGTGAAGCCTATACATTCTATCTTACCTTTAATTTTTTGGAAAAATTTCAACTACACCCTCTAGTTTATCATATTTTTAAGAACACCCTTTCTATTTTTGAATCTTCAATAACACTCCTTGTCAAATTAAAAATATTAACTAAAATATAATTTTACTAAATTTCTCATGATATGTTTGAGGACAAACTTCATCCACACCCCCTCTAAATAAAACATATCTTCAATGAGACTCTCTCTAAATAAGTATATCTTCAATGAGACCCCCTCTATTTTTTAATTTTTTTACGTATTAAAATTCGATTCAAGTTAATTAAAATTTATTTTTTTACATATTAAAATTTGAGCCAATTAAAAATTATATTTTTTTTACGTATTAAACTTTGGGCTAGTTAAAATTTTATTTGAGCCAATTAAAAATTATTTTTAATCGACTCAAATCAAATTTTCATCAATTCCCATTAAATTTTAATTAGCCCAAATTTTAATAAATAAAAAAATTTAAATTTTAATTGACTCAAATTTTAATAAATCGAATTTTAATTGACACAAATTTTAATAATTAAAAAAATATAAATTTTAATCGACTCAAAAGAAAATTTTAATCGGCACTAACGACTCGGGTACAGTTCAAATCGACTCAAATTTTAATATGTAAAAAATAATTTTTAATAGGCTCGATTTTTTTTAAAAATTTACGAATTAGTAAATAAAAAATTAGTATTTACTAACAATTATTTACTAGAATTGTTATTTACGATTTTTTTTTAATTTTAAAAGCTCGAATTTAATAAATTTTATGTAGAAAAATTATTTGAGGTTTATGTAGGGGCATTTTTGGTATTTTAGATGAATTTTTTTTGTTATAAATGGTAGTTTAATGGTAAGATGTGTTAGTGATATTTAAATTAAACTAGAAAGGGTGTCAGTGATATTTTTGATAATAGAGGGGATGTTCTTGAAGATACAATAAACTACGAGGAGTGTGGGTAAAATTTTTCCTAATTTTTAAATTTGTCTCCGATTTCAAAATAATTTATCAATAACTGGTTTTTTTTTTTCAAATGAGGCTTTTTAGATTATTTCCCACGAAATACTATTGATCATGAATTTTAGAAAATAAAATTATTAAGGGTAAATTACACTCATATCCCCTAGCATTTGACTTTATTACATGGACACTCCTTCATGTTTCAACAATTACATTGAGATCTCAATGATCAGACGAAGTTAACTATCTTAATAAAAAGATTATTTTGCTCTTTTGTTTAACACAAACTCAAACCCAAACCCCCAACCTTCTCCTTAACCTTAATATTGTCTCCTTTGCACCAGCAATCCCATGACTCTCTCTAGGTGAATAACCAACCCGAAAATAATCAATTTTCTCTCTTTCCTTTAGCCTATCTCTATGTGTGTGTATATATATATTCATACATATATATATACATACACACAACAAAGAGAGGAAAACCCCTACCTGAAATTGCAAAAAAATCGACAAAAATTATCAATAGCTCTCCACCACTGTAGCACCCTCCAGTAGCCACCCTCATCCAAAACGTCAACCCACCTAAACAAAGAACATTGGGAGATGAAGAAAGAGAGAGAGAGAGAGAGAAATTGAAAAGATCTAAAGCTTAAAAAATATGAGAAATCAAAAAAATAGCTGTGATTTTTGGGGTTCGATTTTAACAACAGTGGTTGTTGGATTATGTGTCTGATGTGATTTAGAAAGTGGTTGTGGAGACGAAAAAGGAGGTGGAGGTGGTGGGGTTTTACTGGTTTGTGGTGGTGGTGGTGTGTGTTGTGTGTGTGCAGATGAAAATGGAGATAGGGGGTAGGGGTTACTTCGTCACTGGCAATGGTGGTGCTCTATGTATGTGTGTGAAGAGAGAGAGAGGTGGTGGTGGTGGTGGTTTCCTTGGTGTGGAAGTGGTGATGGGTGGTGGGTAATGGTGTTAATGGTGCACTTAGGAGTCAGGATTGATAAATATAATTTACATAAATATGTTGCATATAAACAAAAAATTATAGTATTTAACTAATTTAGATTATGATATTAAATATTTAAGTGAAAAAAATTAGTTTAAATATGAAATATAAAATAGAGAAATGATAAAAGGAGATATGAGATAAAATTTTGGGGTAAGAATAACAAATATTTGAATTTTTAAATTTAGTTTTGAAGGGTATTTTTGATATTTTATAAATTATTATTGATGATATCAATTTTGTCTCTGAACCTTTATAACGTCTGTTAGTTGGAGGGAGTGTGGTTGTTACAAGTTTTAAATGTTCAGGGAGTTATGTGTAATCATTGAAATGTGAAGAGGTGTCTATATAATAAAACTAAATGTCAGGAAGTGTGAGTGTAATTTATCCAATTATTAATAATATATTTTGACCAAACAAGATTACCGATAATCATGACAGATATCTTGCAAATACCGGTAATGCTCAAGGATTGACATACACACTCTTTTCTCTCTAATGTAGTACATGTTCTTACTAACTTGAACACGAGTATACATTTGCCTAATCGTGACAACCATAGTGGAAAGTTTAATATAAAGAATGTGATAATATATATATATATATATATATATATATATATATATATATATATATATATCAACTTTAGTTGTCTAAACCAGAAATATATATGTAGGATAATTTACATTATATATATATATATATATATATATATATATATATATATATATATATATATATAATAATTAATTACTATAAGCCTATGCATAAAGGAAAAAATTACGATATTGAAAAGTAAAATTATTTTTTGTTATTGTGTTGAAGAATAAAAAAAATACTAAAATTTAATAAGTTTTATTTTAACAAGTGATAAGCAAACTCAAAAAATAATAAATAAACTCTAATAATTAATAAGCTCCACCCAAAAGATTGCAAGTGTAAATATCCAACGAAGTAATAAGTGATACAATATCAATTTTTTCAATATTATAGTCGAAACCCATGAATAAAATTATATAATATTACAGTTAAAAAGTTGACTTCTTAACTTATAAAAGTACAATAATAGTCAAAATTAATTTAATCATCATCTACTTTGATCAAATGATACAAAATTCATCTAAAAAAAATTTATTTAGCTAAAAAAATCAACTTCTCTACACGACCCTCAACGTTAATCAACTCAATCAACACACTCCCATTATCAAACAATTTCATCAATTCACACTTATTTCTCTCTACATTTTGATTTTAAATTACATAATTAAAAAAATCAAATTATTTTTTAAAATACAAATATTATAAAATTATAATGTTGTATAATATCTTCAAAAACGCATTATTACTAATCTATATAATAAAGTATAATACAATTCAATTTTAAAAAATAAACAAAATGACTTTTATTTTTCACGGTTGAGATTTTTTAAAATAATATTATAAAATTAATTTGACGGTTAATATTAGCACTCCAAATTTAATAGGGAAAATATGCCCTTAAGAGTATGTTTGAGATGACTTTTTAAAAGTACTTCTAGAACTTGTAATTTTTAATAAGTACTTTTAAAAAAAAAATAGTGCTTGAAACCGTCTTACCATCACCACTACCACGACCACCCCCACCACCAACACCATCACGACCACCACTATCCCACCACCACAACTACCCCCACCGCCACTACCTTACCCCCACCGACCCCACCACCCACCACCCCCCAATTGTCCTAACACTAATTGTTACTACCGTCGTCAGCCGCTACCATTGTTATATTATTTTTATATTTATTACCACTATCACTATTGCCACATTCACCATTGTTGTCCAACACCATCCACCGCCACTCACTATCACAATCCACCAACACATGTTGTCACCCACCCCAAGCACATCTACCACCAACACCATCACCATCATTTGCCACCACCCATCACAATGTGGCCCATTACTACTATCATCATCACCCACCACCACAATCCACTACCACCCACACCTATCACCACCACTTTCGTCACTTATGACTATCATTACCACTATCGTCACCTAAAATTACCACCACCATCACTATTATTTACCCATGATTGTCACCACTGTTTATCCCTACTATAATTTATTTTTAATTTTTTTTTCTCTCATCTATGTTTGTGATTTAATTTTATACGTGAATATAAATATATTTATTATTGAGTATTTTTTTATTACTCTATATTTTCAAATACGGACAATAACTAATATTTACATAAAAAAGTTGATAAGAGAATGGGAGAGAACTTTTGTCATTTGTTTATGCTTTTGATGTTACATCCCTCTAAGAGATATTTTAAAAATCTCAGTATAAAAATATAATACAAAATGCTTTGTGGGTGGAAAGGATCAATATCAATAAATATCTTCCACAGCATAGCATATCACAGCTTCTGTTAGGATATTTTGACGGTGGACTAAACAATGGGGAACTCAAAGCTCGGCTCAATTCAGCTCCAACCATTTGACGTCAACGAAGAACCAAAAACCTCTGAAGCTCGGCTCGGCTGGAGATAATGAGCGGATTAAGTGAGGGAGACTAGTTAGTACGGGGTTTGACGTCGGAAGCATTGTAATATTTGGCAAACTGAACTGCCACGAACATCTCTTTTCTACCATACATTTGCATATGTGGCCATGGCCAACCTTAGTCCACGTCATCTAAATGATAGACATTTCACAAATATCTATTAGTGTTCGTTTGTATAATCAGAGAATGGTAAGAAATTATAGATGGATAAATTTTTTAAAATTGTTATGTGTTTGATTAGCGTAGAAAGAAAAATGATAGAAAAAAATATATTTTTTTTATACTTAAATTTTCTCACAAATAACTAATTTTTTTTCTTGTAAAAAATATAAAAAAATACAAAAAAGTTGTAATCTATAATTAATTTCTTACTTTACTCTTATTTTTTTTAAAATATTTTATTTGTTATTAATTTTAAAAAATGTTGGTATAAATTTGTCCTTTATGTTGGTGATTATCTTAGAATTAAGTTTTGAGCCACTTTTAAAAAAAAATTAACTTTTAATTATAATTACATATTTTTTTAGGTCAATTTAATATAAATAAGAGTAATTTATACAATTATAAAAAATTTCTTATAACTTTATTTTCTTTCAGACAATAGAATTAAATTTTTTATTCTAACCAATTATATACATAAAAATATATTTTTTATCATTTTTTTTTCACTTCATTTTCTATCATTTTTTTATTCTTAATCACACAGCCCATAGGATTTTTGGATAATCCTCCACTTTGAAGATTCTTTCATGCACACTTGTCCCCAAAATTGTACAACAAAGACTATATTGAACCCATATATACTCTTTTGTTTGGGCCAATATATAATTAATCCGTAATTCAATAGTTGAGGATGGTTTTTAGTAACTTAGAGGTTCTAATTTTTTTGTTTAATGATCAAAGGTGTTTGAATCTATTTACACACATCCCAATTAATTATGATGATGCACAAAATAGTCTCGTGTAAGATCAACAGTCGAGTGTGTGGTATTATGTAATTAACGAGATAATTAAAAAAGTAAATATCGAGTTAACACGCAAATTTATAGTAGTTCGATTTGAATGACCTGCTCCACTTTGAAAAATAGCAACGATGACCGAAGACCTTTTATTAATGAATAAAATAATAGAGAGAGAAAACTTCGAAAGAGGTACAATAGTTAGAAGAGAGAGAAGCTATGCGTAAGATGTGTAGAGAGATCAAGAGGTGCTAAGATGTGTTCTCTCATGTGGAGAGAACTTACAATTTATAAGCATTGAACCTTTATTGAGGCAGTGACGTGAGAGTAAAGATACTAATTTCTCGAGATGATAGTTACAAAAAGTAAGTACAATTAAGGTAGTTTTGATATTCGAGAGTGTGTATCATGATGATCTCTCCTCCACGTGCTCTTTTCTTCAAGAACTCATTTAGACCTTACGCTGAGTCAAATTGATTAACTCGGATTGGTCCACCTTTTAGCTGATCCAGACTTACTTGGTGTATTGGACTAGGCACAGCTAAATTTGGGCTCGTTAAATTATATTTTTGATCTAGTTAAAAGTAGGTGATCTACGTCGAAACTAAAATATTTATGAGGGATAAATCTCTCGTGGCTTAATCATAACGGGTTGTCAATATTAAAACTCAGGATATCTGAATTTACAATTCGTATTTATTACCATTTTGAGTTATCTCTTGAATTTAAAAAGTTTTAAATTTAATGTATTCACACACCCCTTAAAAGTTAGTTACCCTTATTTCTCGGGACATACTCTAACTCAGTTTAAACCACAATAACAATCACTAAATTAATCGGTGCAAGGTTACACTCCTTCAACCAAAAAAAAAAAACCCATATACAGTTTCTTTATAGTTTTTCCATGCACCTTGATGGGATCACATAAGGAATCCCACCCAAATCTGTTAAATATGTTATATATATAGTAGTATTTTTAAGTTGATGGGGTCCATTGACCCTATAAGAATCTTTTGACGAGAAAATTCGATCCGACTTGTAAAAACTTGTAATAACCCAATTAATTTTAATTTTAATTTTAATTTTAATTAAATCATATATGATTTTTCATTAATTTTATCAAATAATCACTTACTTTCATTAAATACTTGTACATGTATACATATGCAATTCGGATAAAATCACAATTGAATCAAATGTTTGTATATTGAAATTCGAATATGTGAAATCTAATGTAACAAATTTACATTTGAATTTATATAATTACTAAAAAAAATCAATTTATATCCAATTAACTAAATTTAGATTCCAAATAAATTTCGACCCTTTGACGAACCTCACGACTACAACTCACTATACGAATAAGCCCAGGTTTCAATAATCATTGACTAGCAACCAACCATGTTATGGAAAAAATATTTATTGTAACACTAATACCACATTAGTATTATTACATAGAATCATCAATTAATAATATGTAAACAAATAAGGATGTGAACCCCACACAAGCTAATCACTATCCGTACATGTAAGTAGATAATTATTCACTCTTATTCCATGTAAGCCAATATTTATCCAACTAGAGTTCACTTTGAGCATTTAATATTTTATTATTGATTGGTGATATCATGTTTGTTATAAATAATGTGTATATAATTAAATTATATTTAAATTGTATGAAGTCTAATTTATGCAATAAACATAATTCAAGTTATATCTATATACTATTATACATGTATAGTAAGTAAAAACATTGCACTCATAGTGATGCAGATCTGTACCAATAATAAAATAAATTACGAATTACTTATTTGCAAAAGTAGCACTTCAATCTCCAAATACCACCGGACACAACTTGTGTTTTATATTTGAACCTTATAAAAATGCAATACAGGAGGAAAGAAAGTAGAAAATTCCAAATTAAAAATTCAGGATTTTTGGGATAGATTGAAATGGCTAGAAGACCGTCTATTTATAGACTATTGGTAGTTGTTCAGATTGCCTAAAGATGCATGAGTTGTCAATGCCACTATTTGGATTAAAGAGACATACTATTTTAATTCGATTAGCGACAAAGACAGAAGGTACATTTCTGGAATAAATTGACAAGTTTCTTCAATTCGGCGCCAATTTCAAATTTATCGAAAATAAAATTTAAAATCCGATTGGACTTTAAATTATGTTGGAAGGCAGAAATCAATCCACATACTAGACCATTCTGATTGACCCACAACTCGCATCGCACCAAATGAATTTTGTCCCAAGCCTAAGCCTGGCCTGACCATGGTCATGGCGGGCGGGGCGCGTGCATTTGTGTGATAACCAAGGTAGTATAAGCGTTCGTTCCGCTCACAAAAGTATGGTACCTCTTGGTGCCTAATCCATAAAGTCAACTAGAAATATATTAATTTCATTAAAGTGTGAGTTGCTCAAATAATCTTGTTTAAAATCATTTTTGCAATAATGTCATCAATATTGACATAATATCATTGTTGTGTTAAATATTCTCTGAACGTTATCAAAGTTCACACCTTCTAAATGAAGGGTTATGCGTTCAATCGATTCGCCTAATAATAATTGTCCCCATTGATGGACTTTAATTTCAAATCTGGTTGTCCATCTTTTTGTAATATTGCCAGAAGCTCACACCTTCTAAATGAAAGGTTATGAATTCGAACCTTCCAAGGCAAAAAGACATTATGCATGTGAAGGGTAGCCAGGGACAGAGTCAAGAATATTGTTTTTGGTGGGCACTTATGTTAGAAATAATAGTATATTTATTTAAAAAAAATTATTAAGTAGTGAATGAGAAATTATTAAAGTCTTTGTGACTTTTGAGAGCAATTAAAAAAGTGTGAAGTTAATATAGATTTGTTATAGAAAATGTGTATGTAATTAGATTATATTAAATTATATAAAATATAGCTTATGCACTGATCCAAACATAAAGTATAGAAATCAAAACCAATGCACTTACATTGACGCAGAATAACACGAATAGTAAAATTCAGAAATCCAATAATAAAAACAATAATTTAAGTCCTGTGTAATTACAATTTTTTAAAACATATTTGTTTCCTCTCGGTGCTTAAAGTTGATAAGCAATTGTCTCCAAATATAAAACATATTTCATTCTTGAAGATGCAGTACTTCAGTCTCCAAGACTCTAACGAACACAATTTTGTGTTTATATTTGAACCGAACTAAAAATAATAATGTAGCAATATGTAGAGAGAGAAAGAAAAAAAACTGAATACTTAATTCAGTATTTTGGATAATTGAGAAAATTAGAATGAGAGAACAATTCTTTAATTGTTCAATGATGTGTTTTGGGAGTGCAAGAAATCACATCTTTATAGACTCATTAGTGATTTTTCATAAGTGGTGTAACCATATGTAATTGTACTTTTTAGTCCAAAGGGTATCAATGGTAATTTTATGAAAAAGTGCAATCATTTGAAATGGTGTTTTTTAATCCAAGAAATATCAATGATGATTTTATGAAAAATTATGACTATTTGTAATGGTGACTCTATGACGGTATTAAATAGATTCATCAAATGACCACTAGCATCCTTCTTAAAACTATTTACATTGAATTTTCTCCCTCAAATCCATCATTTTTTATTAACTGTTTTTTCGGAACAATTAAGTAACGAGAGTACTGAAATTTATACGTTTTTGAAGAAAAAAATATAAGTGAAAATGTCATGACAATACTAAAAAATCATGATCGGTTTTGAAAGTTATAATTTTTAAAAATAAGATTATAATTTTTTAGGGTTAAGTTACGCCTTTTAAAGGTGAAGTTATAACTGATTAAAAGGTATTCATAATCAATCATAATATTTTATGATTTATTACGGATTTACCTCAAATAGTTGTAATTTTATATTTAAAAAATGTAACTTAAACCTTAAAAAATAATAACTTTTGTTACGGTTCTAATTTTTTTTCCCAGTACAATAGAACTACCCAACATTTTTTATCATTTTTTTTTACCAATTCAACACGAATTCTTAGATTTATGAATTTTATTGACTCCTATTACCCATTTAATGAATAAAATTGCATGACATCATGTGGTGCACAAAAGAGAGATGGCCCCTCGACCAATTGGACCAGTTACCATAGTATTAAAATGCATTACACAGTTTGTTTCATGTGGAAAATTCACTCACCATCTTGTTTATCAATCGAGCAATGTTATAAGTGTGCATCAAAATGTCAACTAAATTATTTATAATCATTAGATCAGTAGGTCTCATATTAATCCAATGATTACATATAATTTTTTCCTTATCAATAATATTTTCGAGAATGAAAACCTTGTTACATTTTCAGGAGACAAAATGTATAATAAAAGACCATGAACATTCAACCCTTTAGTCTATTTATACAATTGGGTTGTTAAGAATTGGTGTCAAAATTTTGATGTCATTACTATCATTTTCTAATAAAATAACATAGACTATAAAAGTAAAACTTGGGCTACAATTGACATTGTCATATTATTTTGGGTTGATATTGAATATTACTAAATCTTAATTCGGCCATTTAACTAAACTAGGGTGTCATCGTGCAAAGAGAATATATTTTTTAATATACATTGGTTGAGTTATTGTGGTTAAATTATCAAAATTTAAGTTATAGTATAAGTAGTCGGATCTAAAGGATCTGGATCATTGTTATGCTTTGTATAAACCAAACTATATATAATATTACAAGGATGTGTTACATCCCTTGACAATAATATAATATATTTGTTAATCTTATATTTTTTTATGGATATTTTATGACCTGTAAATCAAAAAATTCCATACTATGATCATTTTTTGATCTCTATATATACTAAAAATTGACTTAATCTTGATACATCTATAATTTATATAATACTTTGTTGGTATTACGATCAAAAGCGTTTGAGTCAGTTTACATACATCTTAATTAATATTTTCCTCAATCTGATCAAATATAAGCCATGCACGTCGAGGCCAGATCATTCATGAGAGATAAATTCCTCATAACTTAATCTCAATAAAATAGTTAAATTTTAAACTTACGATGTCTGTATTTATAATTTATCCCTATCTCCATTATGCTACCCTCAGGTTAAATTCATATAACACTTAATCAAATATTATAAAACATAAACTCTCTTATTATACAATACCAACCTATTAACCTTCTATGTTTGTATGAGCAATACTATAGGGATCTAAATAAGAGACATAATCAGTGATTTAATTGAACACAACATTTAAATTAGTTATGTTAGATGACGCTTACTCTTAATCTCACTAATTGTTTTGTATTCATACTAGAGACAATTCATTGTTGCAGATACGATGCAATGTGAATAGTTTTGAGAGAGATTAATAGTAATTTGATGAGTTTATTTGAGACCGTCAAATGAATTTATTAAAATATCTCATGGTTTATATTATAAAACATGTGAAAAAACCACTCACTATCTTGCTTATCAATTGAGCAATGATATTAGTGTGCATCAAAATGTATATTAAATTATTTATAGTTATCGAATCAATAAGTCTCATCACTAATTCAACGATTTCAGATAATTTGGTTCACGTAATTTTATCATTATTCAATAAAACCATCAAGAATGAAGGGAGAGGTTATGGTACCGCCTAGTCAAATAGCAGTACTATGCCGCAAAAAAATGTGTGATTGTGAATTTTTTGTCATTAAATATTATTCACTAAAGGCGATAATTTTGTCTATAAAATTTGTACTTTTTTTTTAAAGATCATAGTTTTATCTATAATGGTGATAATTTTGTTTCTGAATATAATAATATTACCTTAAGAGGTTGTAAATCCACCTCAAAAGATTGTAAGCTCACCTCACATTTAGAGGTGGTACTTTTACCTTTAGTGCTTGTAACCTATCACGGGGATAGGGTGGATTGAAAATATGGTGATTGAGTTTATAATTATATTCTGTTATTGGATTTAGTGGTGGTAAATGTGATAAATTCATGAGTCTTATAAATGAATAAAATTTTATTTATCACTTAAAAATTATAAATTTCAATGGATTATGTTAGTATTTGTTTTTTTTTTTCGGAGACATTTGTATATATGAGGTTATTTTGAAGAGTTTTATATATTTTTACGACAGTTCTATTAATATGGAGGATATGATCGGTGATATATTTCGAGTTATTTTAAAAAAAAATTAGTATGAATATTTTTAGGCCATTCTTTTTGAATTTGGACAATTGTGTAAGATTTATTTGTTTGTTATACAGTATCTTTAGGCACACGTAATGACTAGTAATATAATATGTTTGTTAATCTTATCATTTTTTTGATGGATATTTTATGATATCTAAATCAAAAAACTCCATACTATGATCATTTTTTTCTCTCTATATAAACTAAAAATTGACTTAATCTCGATACAATTATAATTTATATAATACTTTGTTGGTATTACGATTAAAAGTATTTGAGTAAGTTTACATACATTTCAATTAATCTTTTTTGTAATCTGATCAAATACAAATCATTCATGTTGAGACTATAGAATTCACGAGAGATAAATTTTTCAAAACCTAATCCTAAAGAAATTGTTAAGTTTTGAACTTAACATGTCTATATTTACAATTCATTCATATCTTGTTATGCTACCCTAATGTTAAATTCATAAACGCTCTTATCATACAATACCAACCTTTTAACCTATTAATTAGGAGATATAATCAGTGATCTAATTGAACGCAACAGTTAAATTAGTTTTGAGTTTTAATATTAGATGGAGCTCACTTTTAATTCAACTAACTGTTTTATATTTATACCTGGGATAACCCGTGCAATGCGAATAATCTTGAAAAAAATATTCAAAGCAATTTAATGAATTTATTTAAAATGGTCCACGCATACTATAAATAATTCTCACATTCTAAACTAAGAAATGACGAAATTGTACAGAGGATTAAGCATATTCTCTTGCCTGCAAGGTGTCATTTGGACTGAGGTGACTTTTTTATTCAGCTACTGTTCAACCGCATAGACTCATTGTCCGTAAAACCTCTCTCACCTTTACAAAACCCGTTTTTCCTCCTCCTACGGCCAAACATTCTCTCTCTACTCTTCTGCAGTCATCCAAGGTAAATCTCCATTGCTATGCACTTTTCAATCATTCAAACTTAATCTCACAGCTGTTTGAGTGATTGATTCATTTGATAATGTAATCCTCTATATATGAGAGTTCTATGAGCATGTGAAAATGGTTAATTATTGAAAGCTAGGGCTTGTGATTTGAGATCTGCCCATTATAGATCTGCTTCTGAAGTGTTTGCATTTTGAGTATTAGGGTTTATATGGTTTTAATTTAGTTTCAATTTGATCTCTATTTTTTCATATCCTAGTTAAATTGTAGCCGTCTGGTTGTTAACTGAGATATTGAGTTGGAGAGATTGGAAGAAAACCAATTCTGGGTTTTCTGCGTTTAATTGCTTCAGTTTTAGAAAAACTGAAGATGTCTCACGTATGCCCAATAGTTGGATTTGGGTTTACTCTTTTCGGTGCCTAAATCGGAGATTCCCTTCACTTTGTTCATTTCACTTCCATTTCCTTGGTAACCAACAAGGGCATGATTAATTATGTGTATCTTGTGTAGATAGTGTTAGTGTGTGTGTTTATAATGGAAGAATGTGGGCTTGAGTTGATTGGACTTTTGCTTAGGGTCTGTAGGATTGTGAAGCTAAAATTTTCATGGAGGGTATTGGAGGTGGGGCTACTGGTGGCACAGCTACGGAATCAGTGAACCAATGGATGCACAAAATGTCAAGGCTTTTCCAGTTTTATCTAGATAAGACTACTCCACATGCGGTTTACAGATGGATTGGAACCTTTGTATTGGCATCTATCTATGCACTGCGGGTTTTTTATATTCAAGGGTTCTACATTGTTACCTATGGTCTGGGCATCTACATACTGAACTTGTTGATTGGATTCTTGTCGCCCCTTGTTGACCCGGAGCTGGAACCTTCTGATGGGCCTATGTTACCCACCAAAGGTTCAGATGAATTCAAGCCTTTCATTCGCCGTCTCCCTGAGTTCAAGTTCTGGTAATTGTTTATTACCTTTTTCTGTTTCCTGTGTTTCTCTTATTAGGCTGGATAGCAATATTGTTTGCTAGGTTAATCTATACAATTTCAATCTGCTATAGGGTAACCGATTGGCCTCTACTTCATTGCTCTATTGGTTTTCTTACTCTAATTTTTTTGTTTTGTGTTAATTTAATAAATTTGGAATTACTGTGTGGCTCTGGAAGAATCTAAACTGCAACATTTGGCAATATTTTTTTCGAGATTTAGGAAATTTGAGAAAGGTGTAATTATATTGGGGCACTGTAAATGTTACTTGTAGAAAATGTTACTCCTCTTGGGGCAACATTCACTATATGAAGAACCTGTGCGTTAACGAATGAATAATTTTAGTGATTGTTAGTTGGTACAGAATTGGGGCATATATCTGCTATCCGATTTCTTTCTCTTTTTTTTCAATGAAGTTTCCATATTTTTGCTTGTAATATTGAAGATTGAGGCACAGTTATTGCTGCTATCTGAGTTTCTAAAGCAGGCTCAGGATCTTGACTTGATACCGTTCATCGTAGTTTATTCATCTGCCTGATTTTGGTTATTGTTCACCATTTGGTTCACTTGCACCTGCATATTTTAAGTTGGGAGGCCTGTTGGATTACTATTCCTAGTCATTTGTTTATGCGAGCTAATTTTGAAGAATGTTGTTGCATGGGTTTGTTTAGGTAACAGTCTTGTTACACATGCAATGCAAGATATGTCTGATGGGAATTCGATATGTGCATCATTCCTTTGAGTCCCACTTCGAATCCTATGCCCAAATCCTAAACCCTAGTATGTTGCTTGGCATAAGAACTTTGATTAATTTTCCAATCTTGCAACATGCCTTTTCCTCTGTCCTCGGGTTCAATGAGTGTTAGGAGCTGATTTGTTATCCAACAGTATTTGCCGATATCTGAAGGTGGGACTTCACTCTGAATTTTTATGATCCAGCCACTGATGTCCGGTTCCTTAAGAGTGGCCCACCTCCTAGATTCAAATGGTGACAAGGCAATGCACCTTGACTTAGTAAATGAAAAATCTTAGTTCTCTTTTTTTTTCCCTATATTTTTCTTTGCCGTGGGGTTGGGGGGTTGTGTTTGTCTCGTAATATTCTTTTAGGGTTAACAGTGCTTCGTTCTCTTCAAATGCTTTCTTACACTCACTACTGTTCTATTTACTCTGCTGATTCTGAAGTTCACCAAAAGTTCTGTAGTTGCTTTTTTTTTGGTTCCTCAGTTCTTTTTTATCACTTTGGAGCTTTTCTTTACTTGTTAAATTACATGTCGATTGATGTGGCTGAGGTGCTACATTATGTGAAATTTAGCCTTGTCCCTTGGAAAAGTTAACAGTCAGATATGGGAACTTTCAGGTGTTTCTTGGTTTCCTGTCAAACCTTGGAAATCTGTGGAAGACTGTTTACGAACCATCAATAATGCAGCCTCCATAATAGTTATTTGATCGGCAAATTAGTCTGTCAATTTTTTAAGCCTTGTTTTCTTCAGTTGCTGTGCCAGTGAGCTGATCTCATGCTTGCAGCTTCCTGTAAAAGTCTCTTCGTTTGTGCATGATTATGTCTAATGGACTAATTCTTTGGCCATTTCATGTTGTGAACTTGAAGTATAAATGGACAAAGAAAAGGTTTGACGGGAAAAAGCTCTTTCCAGAGTACCTCAACTAGTTTACTGTCCTTTCTTATGTGTATATGTGGAAGTGATTTTCTTGGTTTCTTTTTCTGTTTCAGGTATGCCATCACAAAGGCTTTTTGTATATCATTTATCATGACCTTCTTTTCGATGTTTGATGTTCCTGTCTTTTGGCCTATATTACTGTGTTATTGGATAGTCTTGTTTGCGCTTACCATGAAGCGCCAAATTGTACACATGATCAAATACAAATATCTCCCATTCAACATTGGAAAGCAGGTGAGCTTTTATTTAAAATATCTTGCTCATCTTCTTCAACTGCCAACTACAAATGAAATTATCCATTGTTTGTGTCATTGTTGGATGATGTCATATAATTAAGCAACTCAAGTTGCAATAATTCTTACGGGTTTACTTCGAATTGTAACGTAGTATTGTTATTTTGTAACAGAAGTACAGTGGCAAGAAATCTTCTGCCAGCAGTAGTGGCTCCAGGGGAGATTGAACTCGTGCCAGTTATCTCTAGTCCAAAAGTTATGGGAGGGGAAGAAGGCAGGGAAGAAGAGAGGCAGGCAGGCAGTTACAAGATTCATGGTTTTAGAATTTTATTTGAAGGTCTGTATTAGCATTATATTGGATTTGAACATGAAATTCACATATATGTAGTTATGTACTGTCATTGGTGATACCATCTACGATTTGTGAAAGTTGATTCACTCTTTATACACGCTATGAAAATGGAATCTGTTTTTGTATTGCCTGGCAATGTAATCTGCTTGAAAGAAATTGTATTATGTATTCTGACTTTTGGCATCTTAGTTTTGGGTAATTATATGGTACTAACAAAAATTTCGTTATTATACCGAAAGTCAGTTTTTAAAGATGAAGTTACAACTATCTGACGTAAGTTGCGCATAAGCTGGGGCAGGAGACTGGAACTGTTGCAAGAGGCCGGCTTTCTGGTAAAATGAAGAGTATTTCCCAGAAACATAGTTGAGTAATGGTAGGTTCAAGGACTTGATGTCTTTTCTGGTGGTTCACTGGCAATTAGTTATAGCTTGATCTCAAAAGTAGTAATTTTAACTTTAAAAGTTGTAATTTTTATGACGAATCATAATAATTTAGGATCAATCATGTTTTTTTAAGTCGTAAGGTTTCTCCTTAGTTTTTGGAAGCTTTTTGCACTTGTAATAAGTTTACTTCCAATTACTCTTTCAATAACCAGAGTAGAGGAGTTTTGCACCACATGTTGGAGTATGCGATAGTGTTACTAGCAATTTTTTTCTCTTGGTTAAGTCCTATTATACGTGGTTCACGACGAAGTTTGAACCAACACAAGTAATTACTTAGAGGAAGGAAACTAGAGATTGGGTTTTCCGTCTACATACAAAGTTCAAGCTTTGAACTCTTGATCTTCTATTTGGAGTGTTATGTGTGCCACCCAACCTATACTTTGGTGGCGTTTTGGGGCTTAAATTTTCAATTATATGCCACTTTGAGTAAATTTTTATTAAGTTACCCAAGTCATAGGTTCAATGCAACCCAAACTATGCCGGTGGTGACGAATTTAAATTTTTACTTAGATGTCACAAATAAATTACTATTAAGTTACCTAAGTCATGTATTCAAGTCATTGGAATAACTTCAAGTGTGATGCTAAAATTGGGTCATTTGGGTGTACACATTTTTGTTTGTTCGATAACTATAAATTTTTTAGAGGTAATTGAGTGATTAAGTTTGCTATCTTATAAGTAAGCGATCTTACATTTGATACTTATAATACTAGTAAGGGTCAATCATACTTGTTGCTAAGAGAATATGTCCTTAAATTAACGTAAGTAGTCAATATAAATTTAAACATTCTACGTCAAAAAAAGAAAAAAAAAGAAAAGAAAATAATTTAAGCTAAAAATTGACATTTTTTATTTATAAAATTGCCTTATTCCAATCGCCAACAAATCAAAAACCGATTTTCCGGGAAAAAGAAATGGAAACCCTAGAAAAGCAAATAAAAAAAATAAAATAAAATAAACACTACCTAAAACCCTGATAAACCCGCCCCCATACACGGGTAATTCCTCTCTCTCTCTCTCGTTGTATGTGAGCCCAAACCCTAGAGGTAGATGGGGAAGGTGAAAGGCAAGCACCGTTTGGACAAGTACTACCACCTAGCCAAAGAACACGGCTACAGATCCAGAGCCGCATGGAAACTCATTCAACTCGACTCCAAATTCACCTTCCTCCGATCATCTCGCTCCGTTCTCGATCTCTGTGCCGCTCCGGGAGGTTGGATGCAAGTCTCCGTCGAACGTGTTCCCGTCGGAAGTCTCGTGATCGGCGTCGATCTCGACCCCATCCGACCGGTTCGCGGAGCGATTTCTGTGCAAGAAGATATCACTCAGCCCAAGTGTAGGGCCATTATCAAGAAGCTTATGGCTGAGAATAGTGTAAGGGCTTTTGATTTGGTGTTGCACGATGGTTCGCCGAATGTCGGTGGAGCCTGGGCTAGGGAGGCTACTAGTCAGAATGCATTGGTTATCGATTCTGTTAAGCTAGCTACGGAGTTTTTAGCCCCAAAAGGAACGTTCATTACCAAAGTACTCTCTCTCTCTCTCTCTGGACTTTATTATGATCAGATATGATCTGAATTGTTTTCTGATACTTTTTTGCTGTGTTTTTATGCGGATGGTACCGATAAGGACTTGAATGGTTTGTTTAGGGTTTCATATGTAGAACATCTTTGATTTTGATTTTTGTGAATCGCATATTATGCCTTCTTCATGTGTGTATTGCAAGGTTTGTTAGCATATCGATGCATCTACGTGTTACACACACAAACGCTTATTTTTGGTTGTATTATTTATCTGTTTTGTCATCATTTGAACGTTGCTGTTCTGCTTGGAGTCAAATTTCGCTTCTGAATTGTGAGTGATACCTATTGCTAGTTATTATGGGCAGATGAATAAATATTTTATGTTCATTCCAGTGGAAATGGTCTGTATTCTTTTTACCTCAGTTTCGTATGATTTGAATTTTCAGTTCACGTCAGTGCAATATTTCCGTCCATCAGGGAGGGGGAAAATTATGGCAGGAAAATATTGATTACTTATTCACTATTGTCTTGTAGATTTTCAGGTCTCAAGACTACAGTGCAGTTGTTTACTGTCTTAAGCAGGTGAAGATCTTGCATTTTCACTGAAACTTATTAATTACATCTTTATAGATGAAAAATATGCTGACCTCGAAATTTGCTGAGCAGCTATTTGAGAAAGTTGAGGTGGATAAACCACTGGCTAGTCGTTCAGCATCGGCAGAGATTTACGTTTTAGGCTTTAAGTATAAAGCCCCTGCGAAGATTGATCCACGGCTTCTTGATGTAAAACACTTATTCCAGGGAGGTAAAGAACCCCCGAAGGTAATACAATACTTATACCTTTGTCTTGCCATCCATCATTAAACAGATTGAGGTTCTCATTTGTATGTATTTAACAACTCAGGTGCTTGATGTGCTTAGAGGAACGAAGCAAAAGAGACACCGCGATGGGTAATACTTATATACATGATATTATTGCATCGAGTATGTTATCATTCGTGTGAACAATGTAATTCAACTTTCAGAAAAGAGAAATGGAGTTTCTGCCTGCGCCATTTTGCATTTCTCTACCATTTGCTTACAAAATATGGTGTGACTGTTGGCAACAATGTAACAAGGATGAGCCACAGATTTGAATATGTATACATTGCATTCAGATTTTATTATGTAGTGTGTGTGCCTTTTATTTGTTTTATATTAATGTTAATATCGTAGATTTGAATGGGTAAATACCCCCGTACATTGTTGAATGCATAGATGCATGCTGGTATGCATTCGTGTGAATGTGGATCACTGTTGTGATTTTCGCTGGCTAAATTTTCATTTAGATATGAAGACGGAGACACTACTTTGAGGAAGGTGTGTTCAGCGGCAGATTTTATTTGGTCAGACACTCCTCTCGAGATCCTTGGTTCAGTGACATCTATAACCTTTGAGGATCCTGCTTGTTTGCCTATAACGGATCATGATTTAACAACAGAGGAGGTACAGTTTCATTTTCTCCCAACACCCCCTGGTGGTCTGTTGGTCATTCAAATATGCTTTTGACTACTTCAAGCTCTTCTATTTTTGGCCAGGTTAAAGCTCTATGTGATGATTTGCGTGTTTTGGGAAAGCAAGACTTCAAGCATCTTTTGAAGTGAGGAACACTTTTCCCTTCTCACGCACGTAATATTATCACATGTACTATAACACTTATTTATAGCCTTTTTCTTTATGAAATGGTAATATGTGTTTGATGGATCCTACGGCTGTTATATACATAAATGCAATGTCTAATTAGAGCTTGAGCAAAGGGACCAATTATGTTCCATTAAGCGACTATTTCTTAGGGCCATTTATCCATTACTGCAAAATGCTTAGAAAACTGGAGCTCATAATAAAGATGAATTTCTTCAAGTTGTAAACATATGTTCTTATGCACATTGCTTTGGATGGTTAAATGAATGTCTGAAGGGTTAACAAGCTATACAAGAAATCAATTTAGTGTGGGCTAGGGTTATTTAAAGTAAGGGAGACAATTTCTTGGAAAGATTATAGGCTTCAGAGCAAATCAAAGCAAGGTAATGGTGTCAGAGTTTTGTTCTATCTTATGCAGTTATAAATTTGTGCACATTGGACCATCACTTACAGTCTTGGACCATTGAAAATGCCAATATTTGTACATAATAACTTACGGTTATACTCGAACTCCCAAAATAGAGTAGGGCCCAACTTTATCTGTGCAATTTATTTCTCACATCTCCACATTGTGGTTCTAGATCTTTGTCTTTAGTGGGGTTAGTTGAATTTATTTTTAATTGGCAATGGGTCTAGGGTACTTTAAATGGACTATTCAAGCAGGGCTCAAGGTGTTTCATGAGCTTAAACATTATTCGAGAGAGCGGCTCAATTGCAGAAAATGTAACCTGAACGTAGAAATTGTGAACCTAGTTCCATGCACGTGCAGATGCGGTAGACCATATTGGTAGATACATTGTTTTCGTATACATAGAGATATCTTAGCTTCCTTTTCTTTTTCATTTAAAGATTGCCATCACATTACTTATGTTCCTATATTTGTTTTGCCTTGTAGATGGCGTATGCATATAAGAAAGGCATTATCCCCTTCACAAAAGTCTACTTCTACAATCATGAATGACGAACATGGGAGCAAGGATGATATAGATGAAGATGAGAGAGTACTCAATGAAATGGAGGAGTTGTCATATGCTATTGAGCGTAAGAAGAAGCAAGCAAAGAAACTTCTTGCAAAAAGACGAGCTAAGGTCTAAACGCAACGTTCACAACTTCCTTCCCCTCTCTTGTGTCAACCCCTCTTTATCTGTCTGTCTCTCTCACACTCACACACACATGCACACGCATTCCCAACTCAGGGCTATTGCTATAGATGCACTTTATATTTACACTTCTAACTGATAGGCATAGAACTTCAGTAAACCGTTGATATATAAGCTGTCTGTACCACTTTTAAGTAAATGAAGTTAATCTTAATTGAGCTGATCAACACCACTCCAGCCACTGCATTACAACATTTTAGGGATACTTCCATTCCAGCTGATAGGGCTGTGCATGGTTCTGTCTGCAGCTATAATTTGTTCATATTTCAATGGTCCAAGCCCAAGGCCAGGACCAATACACTTCAAATCTCTGCAGGTATGTTGTTTGAGCTGGTCTATTGGCATCCGATCAGCATCATATGAGTTTGATTATTTGTTACTAATTTAATATTAATTAGTTGTTGTAGACTAAGCTGACGTGGGTTTCATTTATCGGGTCTTAGCATGATCTTTAGGTATTTGAAGCCAGTTCAAATAGGATTCATAGTACCAACATGCTGTATTAGTTTTGTATCACTTTTGACATTGATTCTCATGAAGTTTTTTTTTTGGTTCAAAAAATTGTGTTCCTGGGTTTCGTTAGAGTGATTCTCCTATTGCTGCATGGGTTGTGTGGTGCCTGCCCTTGATCACTCTTGTAACGAACATATCCATCCTAATATAACTTTAATCTTTCACTAGATGCACTGCTATTTTCTCTACCATAGCATGCTGTTGCTGTCCAAGTGGGCATCAACCACCCTATCTCTTGCACCACTGTATTGTTGCATATGTACAGGTTTATATAGCATTAAATCTCATTTGAGAGATTTGTGGATTTTTTTTCTAAATGTTAATGACGGAGTTATCTTTCGCTTCACTTTAAATTTTCAGGACAAAGCACGGAAGGTAACGGGTTCACAATTGGATGCAATGGAAGATGGTTATACTGACCACGAGCTGTTTTCTTTATCTTCCATCAAGGTATTTTTATGGTGTGAAATTCATTATTGATTTTGCAAGTGTAGTCAGATTTCTGATTTGTATCTCAGTGCATGCTTCAAGTATTATGGAGAATGGAGTTCGTGGTTTTACTGGAGGTTGGGTCTGGGACTCTGGATGGATTTAGAACCTTCATACTTTGTTCTAAGTTGTTCTTCTTTTTTGGTTTTTTTTGGATGTGGGATGGGGTGGGAGATTGGGAGGTAGGTTGTTTGGAGTTGACGTTCAGGGATAATTTTTTATTTTATTTATTTTTTTTTGGGGGAGGGGGGGGGGAGGATGTCAAATATTGAGGCCTTACATGAGAAATAAATTGAAGAGCTATGGAATCAAAAACCCCTCACCCATGGACAGTGGCAAGACCCACAGATGGCCACGTGCTGAGACCTGGAGCATTTCATCCATCGTAATGATATCAATGAGATTAAATATTCAAAAATGATTCGAGGATTCATGTAGGTATGATGCATGGTGCTCATACATCCCTCAACTAGTGACGGCCAGCAAATGTTTTTATTTTGTGGTATGTTAGAGATATGGTAAGTACTGGATCCTGATTTTACCAACATAAGTGACTGGCTCCTAAGGAACTAAGAGTTCCCACCCTGGGGTCGGGGTTAAGCTCTTCCCCTCTTTCTCTCTCTTGCACATAGACAGAGTTAATGACTACCTTAACTTCGATGTTTTGATAGAAAACTGAAGCACGTTTCCCTACTCCATTTTTATGGTAAGTCTGTACAACAAATATGATTTTGTTGGTTTGTCTAGATACTTATTCAAATTTATTCGAACCTGCTGGCATGATGTTTTTCACTACTCCTGAAAACCTGTCAGCAACAATGTATTTGACAAGATACATTTCATTGCCTTGGATTAGGCTTGGATATGCATCAACTAGAAATAGATTGTATGAACTTGGCCCATGTAATAGGTCACTAGTAGTTAGGAGGGCACCTTATTGCGAGAAATTCAAGAAATTACTTTTGGAGCTTTTTTCTGTTTAAAATTGTTGGCTCCAACATGAGGTGATTATTTTATGTGCTGATATGCACGTAAAGAAATATTGCAAAATTTTAGTTGTCATACTTATTTCAAGGAAGAAAGAATTGCAAGTCTAAAGTTTTAGACATTGATTTCTTGTCATGAGTCTTGAACAGTTCCCTTCTTGATAGAATACTGCCCAAGTATCAGAGGATAACCCGACTAATGTGGTCATTGTCTTTTCACTCCTAGTGAAATCATTGGCAACAATTCTATTAAATATTTAGGATATCTACTGTCAATGTTGATATTTTTTCCCATCCTTTTGCATTGTTGGCATTCAGGGGAAGAAAGATCTAGTGGCTGTCAATGAGATTGAAGATGATGATGGAGCCGGTGAGGTGGATGATAGTGAAAATGAAGGAACCCACAATGGAGCCCAAAACCACTCATCCAGTGATGTGGACTCTGATGAAGAGCGCAGACGGTGGTTCCCCTTCTCTTATGAACTTCAGGAATGTGATATCTAATTTCATATGTATGTGCAACTAAATGATAAATTCTATTGTCAGATATGATGAGCATGTAGAAGAGTTACTTGATGAAGCTTATGAAAGGTTTGTGGCAAGAGTGGAAGGAAGTACAAAGCAGAGAAAGCGTTCAAAACAATCCCATGCAAAAGATGGCAAACTTTTTGAGGTATCACTCTATTGGTGGAATTTGTCTTTGCTTGTGTGTGATTTTGTTTTGCTTGCTACATCGTCGTTTTCTTCTGACCAGTTTTTCATGTTTATCTACACTTTTTGTGTGCGGGGGGAAGGAGAGAGAAAAGGGAAGGGGGGGGGGGTGTTGAGGACACCTTTCTCCTTTTTAATTGCGACTTTAGTTTTCTCCTCTAAGTCAGTTGGAAGATAGAATCTTTATCTCGTTGAGATCCATACAAGTTAATTGCTTGGCTTACCGGCTTGGGAACAGCTCATCTTCTAAGTTACCATGAGGCTTGGTAACAGCTTATCTTCTATAATCCTTGAAGATGTGTAATATTTGCCTTAATTCTTTGATTCTCCCTCTTCTGAAGAAATTATTTTTGGAAGTATTCTCGTATTGACTCCATCAGAAGCGTTTTTTTGGGGGTATCCTACTCTGTTGCAAGTATTTGTTTACTTGTTTCTTTTTTTGTTACACCTGGTTCTCAATTAATGGTCGAAGATGCATAAATTGATGGCTAGTTCTTGTATTTTGCCCACCCCATGCTTGCTATTATTGTCTTGGAAGTGCAACATTAGCCATGGTTGTTTCTTGTTGTAGACTTTTGTTTGCCATGATGAATTGGCTCTCTTTGTCTGTACAGGGTGGTGATGATGCTGATATGGTTCATTCTGATCAAGACTCTGACAACGATCATGGTGATCATGAAGTGAATCCTCTTGTGGTACCACTTGTTGAGGATGTGCCAACTCAGGAGGAGATTACAGCAAAGTGGTTTAGTCAAGATGTCTTCGCTGAAGTGGATGAGCATGAAGATCTGGAGAAATACGACAGTGAAGATGAAATGCAGCTGGATAGACCAGGAGAACAACTCACGATTTCGAAAAAGACGAGAAATAGTACACCAAGGGAACACCACACACTTCCAAAGAAGAACAAAAATCCAGTACAAGCAGTCCAAGATTCTAAGTCAGAGGAAGATTTTGAGATTGTCCCAGCCCCGGCTACAGATTCAAGTGATGAATCATCATCAGACAAATCAGATGAGGAAGATGTTAATACAAAGGCTGAGATATTGGCTTATGCAAAGAAGATGCTGAGGAAAAAGCAGAGAGAGCAAATACTTGATGATGCCTACAACAGGTATATGGATCATGATGAGGGCTTGCCCAAGTGGTTTGAGGATGAAGAAAAAAGGCACCGCCAGCCAATAAAGCCTGTGACTAAAGAGGAGATTGCTGCAATGAGAGCACAGTTCAAAGAAATTGATGCTCGGCCAGCTAAGAAGGTAGCGCAAGCCAAAGCCCGAAAGAAACGGGCTGCCATGAGGAAGTTAGAGAAGGTCCGAAAGAAGGCAAACTCCATATCAGACCAGGCAGACATCTCTGATCGTTCAAAGAGCAAGATGATTGAACAACTTTATAAGAAGGCGACCCCGAAAAAGCCTGAGAGGGAGTATGTGGTAGCAAAGAAAGGGGTCCAAGTAAAGGCTGGCAAGGGGAAGGTTCTTGTTGATCGACGAATGAAGAAGGATGCGAGGGCAAATGGAATGAGCAAGCAGGGCAAAGGGAAGAAGGGAAAGAATGCAAAGGGTCAGAGAGGTAAAGGATCCGGTAAGGCAGCAAAGGGTAAAAAGGCGAACAAAGGAAAGATGATGAATGCGCATAATTGAACAAGTCCAAAGTGTCGCAGATAAAAAGATCTTTAAAGGGTGAATCGAAAAGGTTAGTAAGATGACCATATGCTTCATAGATCAACTAAAATTTTGAAGGATTTCAGCGAATGCTCTCGTTTTTGCTTGGTGTAGGTGTTCATTGCTAAAATTTTCTTATTTATTACGTGGAAATATTGAGTACTTTTAATGACTTGGGTTTTCCTTAAAAGGGTGTAATCTATGTACTAGTTCTGTCTCTGCCTTAATTAAAGTTGCAGATATACCCATGTCATCCCCTATTTGAGAGCAGTAGAAACTACATTGAGCCAGTCGTGTGTTTTTCTTTGATGATTTTTCTCACTGTGAAAAGTTTTCCTTTCACTTTAGTATTTTGAACGGGGAAACAAAGAAGAGAGAACATATGAAATAATTAGTATGTTCGCTGGAAATTGGTTTTTGTTTGTCTGTTACGTTGGAAATAATCAAAAAAAAATATGACAGGTGCAGGGCGCTCTAACCCACTGAAAAAACAAGAGAGGTTAAAGGTGCTAAATACCTGTAGTTTTTTAGCTCGCTCGGGGAGAGAACTTATACTACCACTAAAGTATCGAGTTTACTGCTTCCCAAGATTGTGAAATTTTCTGCCGTGTAATATGGTAACTAAATGATGTGTGGATTAGAGGTGTAATGATATCTAGTGAGTTAATGTGTGATGAGTAAGTTGGAGAGCTTTAAGGCTTGAATATATGATTGCAAATATGATAATTAGATAAATGAACAATAAAGACGCTCAATGTATAGTGGTTCATCATCTGCAAAGTTTGGTTAATTTATTCTAATGAAATTTTTGCTCTGAGAATTTTTTTTATATTAGTAATGTTAGACTAATCAAATTTTGGGATTAAATTTAAAGCTTAAATAACATGACAGTTGACTTGGATTTCTTTGATTGGTGTCATGTCATTTGAGTCCCAATAAAAATTTTAAATAATTAATTATCATGTCATTTGAGCTATAAATTTAATTAATGTAACATTACTCTTTTTATATTACTCGGAGTAGGAGACAAAATATAGTTTTTCTCATATCTTATCCTCATGGGTTGTGTGGTCCCCAACCACTAACTCCTCTTTCTCCTAAGTTTGTTAGGATGACCCCTAGTTTGTTAGGATTCCTAAGCTGGTTCAACATTTGAGGCCTAATAATTTGATTTTTTAATTTAAAATTTATTATTTTTACTTTTTGATGTGATTCGAAATTGCTAATTTTTTTAATTTAAATTTTTGTTAATATATTTTTTTAATTAATAATATGACTTTTGATCATAAATATTTATAGGAATAAAATAAATTTCTTCATTAATATTTTTATTTTTTTTACAAATTCTTTATCGAAACTATGGAATTAGATGATTGACTTTATTTTAAATAGATTCATTGTTATCTTTCTTTTGGATTATTTTACTATCTTTGAATTTTATTTATTTATCCATGCAACTTTCACCTAATTTTTTTTTTATATTTTATTTGTTACAAATAAGAATTTTATCAAAATAATTTTTTGAATGAGAATGAATGGTTTAATTAGTGTTTTACGTTTAAATGAGAAAAAAAAAAAACAAGTTTAAGAGAAGTAAATAATGTGTTTGATCTATTTATTATTTTTTTTACTAAACAGAGAAGTTTATTACATTTCTTTCTATTGGATTAGAGAAAGAGATAAATTTTATCAGCTTTTTTTTTAAAATTTTTTTTGTCCTTTAATAAATGTGATTGTGTAAGGAGGTTTGAACTTTTGGGCCCAAATTTTTAATTTTTTTGTTGATTTACTCTTTCAAAAATTAATTTGTTAGACAATATTTTAGTAAATTTTATTTTTTAATTTATATTATATTATTGACTTTTAAATTTGAGATTTTTTTCGTATGCGGGGCTTAAAGCCCCACTTTTATTTTTATACTATGGGGCCGGCACTGTTCCTATGAGAAAGTCGGGGACACATTCTTTTGGAAAGTTGGATGATGTGGCCTAGTCGAGCTAGACGCCCAAATCTGTACGAGCTGCGTGGTTAATGCCTGCAAGCTTATTTCATATTTCAACCGCTGGATTTGATCACGAGCTTGTGTAATTAAAATATGGTATCATCAATAATTTGAAATATATTTTTTTAACATCAAGTGTTTTCTGTTAAAATATGAAACTTAAAAAATGGATCTACATAACGATGTTAAATAATATTGTCTTAATAAAAAATTATAAAAATTACAGTTACAATAACACTATTAAATCAAATTACTATCAAATCATGAGATCAATTTTGTAAGTCTTAGATCTAGTATTACTCTTTGAACTACTATCATGCACGATTCACCCGCAGGAATGTTATCAGGACCATAGACACTCCAATTATTTATCAAAAAAATAGTCAGGCATCATCACAAATTTGAGTTCAAAAAGAAAAGCAAGAAGAATAAGAATGCCAACAAATATTTTATATAATCTGGTTGAGACACAGAATCCTAGTATTATAACTAGGGATCCCACAACCTTTTATCTACTTAGGATAGATCAAGTAGCGCAAGTCACATGGCATCTCTGATCTCCCTACAAAATCTGCAGAGGTAGCACCACAAAGGGGCAGACCCACTACTTGTAAAATAAAATCTCAGACAAGTAGCTAAACTGATCATTTATTTAATATGCAGCATATCATAGAAGACCGGAGATGAGTAAAACCAAATTCTCAGACGAATTGGTTGAGATACTCATCCACCGTGGTGTACTTAACATCTGGATACAGCTCTGATGCCTCCACTCCAAATGATGGCTCGATCTCAAAGTTTGTGTGATCACCCTTTACAAAGACCGAGTGCATGATTGATAGTATCACGTTCACTGGAAGCGGAGCTTCTGCAAGAACAATAACGTAATAATCAGATAATAGCTTTCATGCATCAAATTTATCAACTCACCAGGTTTCATAATTCGGAGACTTCATTATGAACTACAACGCTAAAATGGATAGACTACCAGAAGTAATATTCTCCACCCCCAACCCCATCCCCCGCCAAACCACCTCCTAAGACCTTTATAAAAGTAGTATGCCTTACTTACCTGCAATGTTCTTCAGAATTTGCTCCTCTGGAACATGGATCCTTTCAAGGGTTTTTCCAATCTTTTTCTCCCACAAGGACACAAGCTCATTGAATGAGTATACGTTTCCAGGGGGTTTAATGTAAAGGATTTTGTTCAAAGTTCTTGGATCATCCACAGCTTTGATGGTATAGGTGCCAATGTCTTCCTCCTTGTTAAAAACAGCTGCAAACATAAAGAAATAAACTGGTTAAAGTTTAGCATATCGATAGAAAATTTATACACCTTCCCAGTAATTTCTTTCAGCTTGCAATAAGCTGTAGACCTTGTCTTAAGCTAATATCAATAGTAAACATGACCATTATAATGATGACAATGAACAAATAAATGAAGAGACAATCATGTGCTTCATATTTCCATTCTTGCAGCAAGTATAAACGTCAGCTGGGTAGGGCCAGCTGGCTCAGTCAAGGTTTTAAGGTCCACAGCAGTTCAACCAATAGCCGCATTCTTAAAATTCATGAAGTCTACCTATTATCCATCAACCAGCACAAATGTTTAGCAAGTAAAGTAAAACATTTCGGAGAAAAATGGAGTCTACCTTTTGGATTCCCGTCTCCCTGGATAACCACTTTATCTCTAGGGGGAGCTGTAGCACCTGTCTGAGCCAGTGTTGGAAGAAAGTAGCCCGCAAAAAAGTTGGAAGAGACGTAAGTATAAGGAATTCCTTCAGCCTCAATAGCCCGGCGGATTTTAGCCTTGGTTGCAAATGCTGTTTTGGCTGGCTCAACAGCATGGACACGATCCACATCATTTCCAAACTCAGAAGGAAAGAATCGCTGTTAAAACGTAACAACGGAATAAACATCTGTTTCCATGACATAAAAATAAAGAATAAAATCCAACAATCCTTTTTTTTTCTCTCTTCAGTATATGTATTATAAAATTAACTAATGGGTCATAGAACAATGACTAAAATAATAGACAGGGAGGTTTAACTTCAAAAAGGAAGTCAAAGTAAATAGAAAAAATAATATCCTGTACTTTGTCTTATCAGCTCCAAGCTGCAAGTATAAGTATCTGCCCCAATGCACAACTGGAAAACTACACTTCAAAATGAAAATGCCGACTCCCTTTCAACAAAACCTTTGTTCCATACTAGCCATCCCTCATGTATTTCCTTTTTCTTTTTTCCTGTAGGTGACTCATCATGTATTTTCATTGCTAAAAAGGGAAACAAAATTCACTATCACTACTTCACTAGTGCCCATTCGTCAAAGGACCACTTTCATTGTAATAAAATGTCATCCAACTGTCTTTCCACAAAGAGAAGAATATCAATATACGATCACATCATAACCAAATGGAAATAACATATTTAATGAATAAGGGTGTTCAAATTTTCGATTACCTGCAATTTCCTATCCTATCCGATTCTACCCGATCCTATTGATTGGTTAACCGAAAAAATCGCGTAGAAATGTAGAACAATTTTGGTCATCCGATTAAATTGGATGGGAATACGGAATACCCATTAAATCTCCGCATTCCTATTCTACCCTACCCGCATATATATATACTTAAAAGTCTAAGTCATCGCCTCCTTATGTCACCTCTCTCGTCTCTTCATCTTGCCTCTCTAGCCTTAAATCCATAGTATGTGATTTTTGATTTTTCTGAGTTTTTATAATATATGATTTCTAAGATTTTGTTTATAATTTTCTATAAATTGGTACAAGTTAATTAATTGAATTGTTAAAATAATTCAAAAATTAATAATTATAAAACATGTTTACCCAATTTCTTATCCGATTAATTTGGACGGAATTCGAATAAGGATATTATACTTGATCGGGGAGAGTAGGTTAAGAAAAATTCGGAAAGACCATATTTCCAAGCCGTAGGTAGGGTAGGGTGAACACTGAGGCAGCTAATTTCACAGTAATTTCCACAGAATAGCACAACCGAAAACAGAGAGAAATGCATTCAAACTTTACCGGATCTGAATCTTTCTCTTATGAAAGAAGAGGAAAATGACGACCTCTATAACCTAAAAAACTTGCATCATAGAATACAACATTGCAAAACAAAAGCAAGAACGGTATGCCATATCAGTTTCGAATATTAAAGATAATAAATACAGGAGGAGCATTATAACCTTGATGTTACCAGCTTCTTTAATTGCGGCGATTAGCTTGACCTGATCGTCCAGCTGAGGACTTCCGACTGTTGAGATCACCACATCCACCTGCTTTATCGCCTTCACCAAACTCTCGTGATCGTACAGATCCCCCTGCAAGTATCAGCAAAGTGAAAAACAATAATACTTTCAATAAAATAATAGACTAGACTTTAATTTCATGTTATTTTCTCGAATTTCTCGTAAAGAGATAAAAAAAAGGTGAGCAAAAATGGTGTGAGTATAATGGATTCAAATTTACGGACATGGATTATATTGACGCCGAGGTTCTTGAAGCCCTCGATGATCTTTGATTTGGAAGGATTTGAGACGGTGGACTCCCTGATCAGAGCGAAGGTCGTGTGACCGGCCTTGGCGCTCTTCTCGACGATGTATTTTCCGATGTATCCGGTGCCTCTGATGATCAGAATCTTGCTTTTTCCGGCCATTTCAGAGTCTCCGATCAAAATCACAAGAACCTTTTGGGCTTTTCCGGCCTAATCTGCAGAGAATTCTATAGGAGAGAGAGAGAGAGAGAGAGAGAGAGAGAGAGAGAGAGTGGGGCGGTTAATGGGAAGTTGTCACGAGTTCAGTATTTATAGTGGAAATGATTAGAAGAAGATAAAGTTTATACAATTACTAAACTACCCTTACTTATGCACATAAAACTTCTTAATTGCCCTTAGATTGCATGTTGCCCAAATGTTATGTAGTTCTTGAATGTGTCCAAGTTCAATGATACTTGCATTAGTAAGGACAATTCGAAAAGTGCGATAACTACCGTTCCTAAAATTTCGTAAGTATATTTTTACAGTGACCAATGAATTTTAAACGTGTAAAAATTAAAATTAACAACATCATTATACTAATAACTATCATTTAATCCTTATTTTTTATTCTCTTTTTGAAAAAAAATATCAATTATGACCGTCTAAATAAATCAACAAATACATAACAACCTTCATAATAAAAAATAAACCTCATTTTATCTATTTTATTATTTTTTTATCAAATGATTACACATAATATTTATTTGAGGGAGACAGCGGTTTTGAACTTACACCTTTAAAATTCAATAATAGAGATAATAACTATTACATTAATAGCTAATTTCGATTACTTTAGACATTCATATGATGTGTGTACAAAATGCATTTCGACCGTTTCATTGTAGAACACAATGATTACGGAACACTATCCACCTTTCAATGTCTATTATTGCTAATATAATGTTGTTTAAGTAATCTTTTAACTAAAAGACAATTTTGATGAAAAACAAAGAATGTACATGAATACAAAGGTGTTTGTATATTTACTCAATTCATTTACACCATTTATCCCCAATCCCCTCGGCAAGGAGGAAATATTTATTGTAACTGTGATATTATATTGTCGATGACACGTGATATTATCGGTCAATAATAATACACTATGTAGGATAATTGAACCCTACTATTCCAATGCATTAATTAGTCAAATATGGAGATTACTGAAAGTTACTACATAACATATTATTATTAGTTAATGATACTATGTGCAACCGAGGAAGTGCTATTACTGTAATAAAGTCACGTGTTTTATTGAAAAACTTCAAGAAAGTCAACCAAAACACTGTAGACCTGTTTAGTTTACATCTCAAAAATCAGTATCCAAACAAACAAATTTTGAATGTTTTTAAATTTTAAGAACAAAAAATAATTTTTAAAAACTAAACTAAACACGCCCTATTTTTATCAGAGTTGGAACATCTACAATTCCTAACTAAACCACGATATTATGTCGTTGAGTAAAAACATGCTAAAAACAAATTTTAACCCTTCCCTCAAACCCAAACCAAATGAAACAAATTCCCTATTTAAATATTTCGTATCAAATCAAATTTTTTACTCAAATATTAATCCAAATTTAAATAAAAATTTAAGTCGAGAGTGGAAATGACCTTAGCCAAAAAGATTCATATGAGGCGGAGTTCACTATGGAACTAAAGAAATAATTTTGGTATCGTACCTTCAACTTTTACCACTTTAATGAGTATTTTTATAACTTTTGTGAGTCACTTTTGTGATAACTATTTTTACCATTTTTTTTAATACGAAAAAAAATTATCACATTTATAGGTGTTTTTATTATATTTGTAGATATTTTTACCACATTTATGAATATTTTTACCACTATTATAGTGATTATGTTTACAATTTTTTGGGGTACTATAAAATGATAAAAAAGACTCAGAAATGTGATAAAAGAACCTCAAATGTGACAAAAAGACTCACAAATGTGATAAGAAAAGCTCAAATGTGGTTAAAAGAATCACAAATGTGATAAAATAATCAAATCCCACGAGGAACATACATAGTGATAGAGCACTCACTGAACTGGTCTTCACTAACTTGGGGTTGGGCCTACCAATAAACCGACAAGTGGGGGTATATATACCAACCCAAAGGGCAGACAACTTGGTGCGTGAAAGCGCAACAAATCTAATGTACCAGTGAGATACTGACTCAAGCACTCCCAAAATAAAGCTTAAGAACAGCTGCACATGTCAGTCTAATGTAATGTTCTCCCTCATGATTCATACTTTTCAAGTCATCAGCATTATCTCCGAATCTAACACAGAGATGTGCAGGGTTATGGAAATTGAAGCGATATTTAAATACAATTCGTAAATAAATTTAAATAATATTTATTTATAATAAAACATAAATTAAATACCAAAATTTAATAATCACTAAATTTAATTTTATTCTATAAATTTTTAAGTATCTAATATGTTATTTATTCAGATATTACTCAAACCTTGTAGATATTTACACATCTAATTATATTATAAAATTATTAATTTTTATTTTATAAATAAATTGATTAGATCGCTTATAGCATTATTATATTATTAAATATTAAATCAAAAAATAAAATATAACATATTTGACCAAAAAACTTAATTTAACGAACCAACATCTTTGTAAAAATTTCGTTTGCTTGGAATTGAACTCGAATGAATGGGCCTCCTCCCTTGCCCGTTACCGGATTGCTGAATTTGGGGCAATCCAACACGTTACAAAAAACCAAAATAAAATTTCATTATGACATTATAAAAAAATACTTTTTATAAATAAAAGCTATAATTATAACATATTATATAAATTATAAATTCAAATGAAATATTTTTTCATCGGTTTTTATTTTAGTCGTGAGGAGCTGGATGAAAAGAAACTCTCACATCCGATTCTGCAGTAGATATGGAATTCAGAAACAACCATCAACTATAACCCCAAAAGAACCAGATTCCGCAAATAACATATAGGAAGAATGAGGGGAATATCTAATCTTAGATATAAAAAATTGTATGTAATTATACTCTACTAATAAACGAGTTTAAAAAATTTAAAAATCTTTATAAAATAGTCTAAAAAAAGTTGAAAGTCAAATAGGAGTAAAAAATAAAAATTAAATAAAAGTATAAATGAGGATATAATTGATTTTATTTTAATAATTAAGAATAAAATTAAAAAAAATAACATATAATTACATTTATAAGTAGTCTAGATTGACGAGAAAATTCTACGAAATCTGTTTACGAGTAGATGTGGAGAAAATTCCAAGGGGTGAATTAGTTGGTCTTGGCGTTTCGCTGAATGGGAGGTTCCAAGATCAACTTCCCCTCTCCTTTTTCGGATCATCCATAAGCCTGGATGTATTCTGAGCGTTAACCTGTGAGGAGTACACAATAACTATGTGAGCTTTCTTTAACAGTTCACTCCGACAAGGAAATTGGGAAAATAATACCTTCAATTTGCTATGCTCTTTAAGCCTTCAAGTCCTATCAATTTCAAATTTTATTAATTTTGATCAAGTGTTAAGTATCCTGCATTTACATTCATTAAGCCCTACTTATGGTATAAGACCTAATAAAGTTAATGGTTATTCAACTTGAACAAAATTGACATAATTAAAAATTGAGTGGATGCAAAATTCCAATTTAACTTTATGGATTTCTGTAAAACCAGCAATTAATAAAAAGGAGCAAGGAGTAGTGCCTGATTTCAGTGCATGCAAAATTCTATAATCTGCCTCTGAAAAACTTGAGTCTATTTACCTTTGAGTTTGATGTCCTGGGACCTTTCCTCTTCTGCATTGCCTTGCTATGATAGTGAGAATATACAAGATGTCCATGGAGTCAACAATCCCCCCCCCCCCCCCCCAAACAAACAAACAAAAAAAAAAGAGATAATAGGCATGTCTGCCAGGCAGGTATAAGCAAAAGACAGACTGTACTGCAGCCCTGCCAACATAAACCCAAGAAGAAACTCTTTCAATACATTCATTCGATTTCAGATTTTCTTTTTTTTTTTCTTCCCCCAAAATCTGAGATATGTTAGCTACTTAGACAAGAAAGGATCAATTTCAATTAACTAGAAATTAGTAATAAATAGTCTTACAATAGGGTATTTAAATACTCGCTTATGGTGGTGTATTTCAGATGTGGATAAAGCTCTGTCCCCTCCACTCCTCTAGATGGATCGATATCAAAGTATGTCTGGTCTCCCTTCACAAACGTGGAATATATGAAAACCATCTCCATGTTGTATGGATATGGAGTTTCTGAAATGTAACAAGATTGGCAGTCTTAGTCAAGCCTCTTCACTTCTCAACTTGAAAGAGAACGGTATTTCAATTACAAAATTTTCAAATGTAACAGGTGGCCAAGTCATTTTGCAAATGTCAGGAGGTTACCTTATTCTTTTGACAAAACTCAAAGGGTTTGAGTGAAAAAAAAAAGTTAATATATATATATATAATAAAGCAGTATGGAAGATGAATTTCATCTCATTTACATTTTTTCCCGCTCATCACACAATCTCTCAACGGTCATGCACAGCCTCCAACACACACACCTGCCTGACACGCACACCCCACTCTATGAACCCCTTCCCCTCTTTACGTTACCCCCTCCCCCATCTCTCTCTCTCACACAGAACACACACATGCCCTTTCTCCTCTCTCTCCCCCTTTCCTGTCTCTCTCCAATCACAATGCCTGCAGTCACCAGAGGTGGCCCAGCGACCACCATTGACGACACCATAAACACCACCAAAGAATCGCCCAGATTCAGGTATCCACTCTCTGCCTCCCTCTCTCTGTCTTCATCTCTTTCTCCCTCTCTCTGTACACAGCACACCCACACGCACATAGAACACACGCATAGCACACTAGAGGCATTAAATTTTGGGGTTTGGTATTTGTGGTTCCAATTTGGATTACACATATTGATTGTGTTTAAGTTTTCTATTTATCTGCTTGGTTATGGGTTACATAGTGAATGTGCAAGATTGAGTAATGGGCAATTTTACTGATTGTACAGTATGGAGGATGGTAAAGTTTGGTTTTTTTTGGTGATGTTCTTGCTAAATTTGCCGATGAGTTTTCTTACTACGATGAATGAGTTTTATGGGTAATTTTCATGGTTGAGTAGTTGTGTTGATTTTTCCTGCCATTGAGATTGTCTTCTACATTTTGAAAATCTTAAACTAAGGTTGATTTCTAGAAGCATTTTGTATGTGTGTTGTCTGGTGTTAGTGAGCATGGGATGTGTTTAATGAAGTGTCCAAATGGTTAACCTCCATTATAGATGCTTTGCCTTTTTTCTTTGTTTCTACTATGTAAACTGTCTGTTTAAGGAAATGGCCATACAATATGTATCTGCAACATATATGTACTTCAGTTGGCTGCACTAATTCACCTAAATCAATTTTAGGGGGTTTTGCCATTTTGGGTTGGGGAGCATTTGCCCAGCCTAATTTGGATTTGGGCTCCAAGTGCTTGATAAAAAGCACAGAAACAATTATTTTAATGTAGTGAAGATTCTTCATCCCTTTTGCTTGGAAATAGAGACTACTTCATGGGACAAATTTATGGTCCATCCAGTTTCTTTTTAGGCATTTTAGTATTTTTGTCATAATCTATTCACACGTTATGAATTGTAAATTGCACTATAGCGAAATGAATAGCCTTGAAATTCCTATATGATGCTTATATTAGTATTTTCCTTACTTTATGAAGCTAAAAATCAATTTAAAATTTGGGTGTTTTGTAACTTTTCAATTTCGGATGGGATTTTTTTTTAAAAAAAAATTTCTTGTAATTTAGTAATTAATTTTTTATTTTCGCAATTAGTCGCAGGAAATATATTTTTATGAAAAGATCCAATTTTAACTTCAACGTCGACTATGGAATCAAGAAAAAATCGGTGCTATGCCGCAACCTGTCATTGCTTAGAACGGTGGGTGGTCTCTATTGGTTGCCAAAAAGTATGCTATATAAACTTCTTTATAATTAGGGTTCGATGAGTAATTAGTTTTATAGGTATTATTTTGTTAATTTTTTTTTGATTAGTTGAATATGGGTTGTGATTTGATTTCATCTTTCAAGTTTCAATTGCTTCATAAGATTGTGAAATGGCCCGAGTTGGGTTTGTTGAATTTGAATATTTTGTTTACTTGAAATTTAACGATTGGCTTAATGTTAATTAATGGATGGATGGTTGTTTCATGCTAAACTTAATTGTAATGAATTGATTATGGAATTGGAGCAAATAACTCTGCTGACAAGTTGTTTGAACAAAATTTAGATGTTAAGCTTATTAGAAGGATGAATCCACCCACCTAAGTGTTATACCTAAAATTATAGGCATTTAAAAATTACTATAAATAATGATTGAGAAACATTGATCTTTTCATGTTTCCCGAACAATTCAAAATATTTCATGATCTTTGTTGCCAGCATAGTTTTTGATGATTCATTATTCAAGTGGAAGATTGAAAGGTGATGTTGTAAGATTATGGGGGCCTCAATTGTGCTATGTTTTTGCATCAAGAAGAGATTGGAAGATGGTGAACGATTAGCTGCACAGTGGTGCTATTGGCAAGGACCCATGGAAACCTTTTCTCATTTAGGTGATGTTGATTTTAATAATTGACAATTGTTGTATGTATTGATGCATTTTTTTATCGATTTTGTTTCATAAAAGAAGGATGGAAATGTGGTGAATGAATACAAGCTTTAAGGTAGACCTGTATAATCTTGAGTGACAACCAGCTTTCTTTTATTTGTTTCTTAACACGAATGACTCTATTTGTAGTAGCAATTGCCTATGGAATTTGTTTAATAATATAAGTGCACTAGGAGGGTATGGAAATGAATTGTGTGGTTGGAATACATTGTTTATCTTAATATATAGTTTGGTTGAATGAAGAAAAATAATTAAAATAAAATAGGTATTTTGTATACCATTAATTATGATATGATTTTTAGCATTTAGTACCATAGTTAATTCTTGGTGTTGTCACTGAAATACAAATAAGGCGAAGTCTTTCAACGTTATCTTTCACTTATATGAATGCTTAATGTACATGGATCCTTCCTGCCAATATTCTAATTTCTTTGCTCATTAGAAATAATGCATGGCATAGCTTGTTTATTTTTATTGCATGGCTCAGGATATGATGGTCAAAGTATTGATGAAGTCTTTTAGTTCAAAACTTCAATTATTAACTCAAGTAGTTGGACACTTAAACCACAAGCCTAAAAACATTTTTTTTTTGATTGCATTTAGTACCAAAGAATTGATGATGCATGAATTGTTGGCTATTGCGATTGTTTTGTTACCATGCTTTCTTGATGTTTGTCCTTTTAACAAATGAAGGTGGAAAAAATTGAATTTAGTGGATTAGAATATCTTAATTGTGTGCCTACGCCACATGTTTATCATTTTCTTTCTTTTTCAATAGTAAAACTATTTTTTTGATATATTTTCAATCTTAATCATGAAGGTGTGCATATTGTGTTAAAAGGTATATATGTTCAATGGCGTTTCCCCTAAACAATTAGTGGTCATACCACTTCGAATGTGATCTATTCTTTGAACACTATAAAGGTTTATGGGTTTAAGAATCTTTTTCAATCGAAAGTTTATTATACCCATCAGGTGTAGTGTCATTTTTTTTTTCCTTTTTTTTTTTTTTTTGGGTGTTCAATTAATGTTCATCAATACACTATCTTTTAGATGTTGAAAGAACCCCTATCATGAAAAGAATCCTCTTATCTTTGTTTTCTCAATTTCTCAGTTACAAATTACTCCCATTTTTATGCTTTCATTTGCTTTATTGGGTTTGTATGATTGCTTATATGCTTCCACTTGAATTATCTTTTTTTTTTGTTTGATTTAAACTTATCTGCAATTCGACCAACATTTGAAAGGAGTTAACTTATTTTAATTTCATCTCATTTTTCTTCATTGGTGATATTTTTAAATTGCATGGTGCCTTAAGGCACGGGTATTAACTAAGGTAAATTGTTGCATTGTGTTTGTTGGTAGATTGTTGTTTGGAGGAAGGATTGTGATATGAATAGTTAATATTATGATGTTGATTTGGGTATGATTATGAGACATATAACTTTTGTATACCGGTTAAAATTTTTTGGGCTACTATTTTCAAATTTTTTTAAAAAATTCGAGAGGACTAAATTGATTTTAATTTCTTTAGTAAAAGTAAATGAAGGAAAAATTATTTCAAATTGACGGTTATTTTTTTTAAGTTGCAAAGTTCCTTTGGATTGAATAGAATGACATTCAGGTCGTGATGGAGAGAACGTTTGATGAACCCAATGATGGATGACCCATTTTGATAAACTAGATTAAAAAATGACAAATTTTGCAAATGTACTGTATAATTATGTTTTGTGATCATTCTTTAATCTTATTGTGCTAGTTGGTAAATAGTTGTGTTTAGGCAATACTATAGGTTAACTTTATTATGCTTTTTGTATTAGTTGATAAATAATTTGAAATAGACAGGATAATGGTTATTATTATTATTATTTTTTTTTTTGTAATTAGTAAATAGTTATGTTTAGGCATGACGATAATTAATATTATGATGTTATTGGGGTAGTCAGTAAATAATTGTGTTTAGGCAACATGATGGTAAAAAAATATTATGTTGGTGTGGTATTTGACACTTAGTTTGAGCTAGACATGCATATGGCATAGTTTGTGTATGATTATGAAATATATAAATTTTGTAGACAGGTTGATATATTTGTGATATCATATTTTTAAGGAATACCCTGTCGAAAATTTAAAAGTTTCTTACATTAATTTTATTTTTTTTCATTAATATAAAGCAAAAGGGAGCTTAATTTTTGAATTGCACAAATTTTAGAATAACCCAAAATATAATTCAAGTGTATATAATTTTGAATTGGGCAAAGCTTGGTTTTGTTCATTCATTGAGGTAGAGATTTATTTAGAAGTAGTTTATGTCATTTTGTTGGATGATTAAAGTTGTATGTGATTGAAAAATTTTATAGGTTTATTCCAATTTTTTAAGAAAATGGTGGTATCATCTATCACTTTTACAAGTATTCATATAGTTATTCGTGTAGGAAGAACAGTTTTCTATTGTTTTAGAAGCATAAATTGTTTTACAAGCACGTACATTTTACTTAGTATTTTATTGATCGTCTATATAGGTTGATAATTTATTGCGATCCTATTTTTAGGAAAATTTTTGTCTAAATATTTTTAAAAGACCAAAATAATTATTTTAGATTAAATATTAACAATTTTTGTTTAGCATACATGGTACATTCAGGATTTAGTATTCCTTCTAACAATTGAAATGAAAATATTTTGAACCACTTTATTTCACCAAAGTCATGCCATTAAAAATGCAATTTAGGCTTTCAGCTGAATGCATGTCTATGTTCAGTGTTTGATTATTTCATGTTCAAGAACAATGTTCATTTTTTTTAATTGCACAATGCCTTTAGGGACGGATTATAAGAACAGTTTAGGCTTTCAGCTTAGTACATGTCCCAACTCAATACTTAATTATTTCATGCCCAAATTCAATACTTGATTTTTTTTGAATTGCATCGTGCCTTCCGGCACGGGTTATCCCAATTATATATATAAAAAGTGAAATATAACCTTTTCTTTTTCATGACATTTTGAATTCTATGAAGTCTAACCCCACCAAAAAATCAAATGGAAATGCAAAAAAAAACTGTCCTTATTTTCTGACAGCGATTTTCTAATTTCAAGCAAGAGATATTAGTGAGTGCGTGCCTTAATGACATTTGAACTGAGACCAAAGATTTTGTTAAGTGGATTTCAACTGCTTCGATGGTGTCTTAAAATTGGCAGAGTACCGGTGCAACTTCGAGAATCGTAGTGTACATTATTTGAGTACTGACATACCTCTAATTTTCATAAGAAACTCTTCCTCTGACACGTATATCTTCTCAAGCTTCTTCCCAATCTTACTCTCCCAAATCTCAACTAGCTCATTTATTGAGTAAACATTTCCTGGGGGCCTCAGATATAGCACCTTATTCAGTGTATGTGGGTCATCAACAGCACTGATGGTAAAGGCAGCAACATCACTTTCTTTAACAAAGACCCCTGCAGAAAATGCAAGTTGCAGCAATATACTCAAATTTCGTAAGAAAATATTATCCCACCAAATTAAGATAACGAAGCTGCATAAATGCGGTCCAGCAAACCTTTAACACTTCCATCCCCAAATACCGTGACTTTGTCCCTTGGCGGGGCTTTTAGGCCAGGTTGAACCAATGCTGGAAGGAGGTAGCTCATGTAGAAGTTGCAGGAGATATAGGTGTGTGGAATTCCTTCAGCTTCTATAAGGCGTCGAATCTCAGCTTTTCTAGAATAGAAGTTGTTGTCCAAGTCAGATATCCGAGTCTTGTCAGGATCAGATCCAAATTCTGCTGGAATGAACCTCTGCAATAATTTGCAATAAATGTCACCTCATTCAAAAAATGGACCAACCTTGCACCTCGAAAACTTTCTTATATGACTCTTTTTCATAGATATCTTCCTTTCAGGGTAATTCATACATATCACCATCCCCTATGGAAGTGAAAAGTGTGAGAGTGAGCTTCAGTGTGTATAGTCAGGGCCAGTCCAGGAAAGGAGTCGAATCTAGAGATTAGGACACTATGAATTTACTCTTGAAACCTCATATCAACTAGGTCTCAACTCCCAACCATGAGGAAGAAAAAATTTGGGGGTAGAGCTAGCTTAGACATTTTATTGACCACCAATTTTTTTGTGTCTTCATCATTAATCTTCGAACTCAGACCATACGTTCCTATCTGAGTGGTTTTTTTTTCTGTGTACTAATTGAGATACAAGGATTGTAACTATACTAAATGGGAACAGTAAAAACATGTATCTAAGGTGGCCTATCTTGATTTAGCGCATTCCGTGCCTACCTGAGTGTTTTGACAAATGCAACATTGTACATCTTGTAGAAGACACACTGACATTTTTTCGGTGGGAAAGAACACTGTAAACAAGAACAATTAAATTCACATAATATTGGACACCTCTACATGTCTTGCTTATACAAACTTCATATGCCTCAAAGATTTCTTGTAAACTTCAATTAAACTACTACTGAAAGACCTACCACATAGCAGTGAGTATATACATTTTACCTCTGAAAAATAAAGTATACAATCTACCAAAAATTTCATCAGACCATGATTAAAGGTGCAACCCATGTCCTTAAGAGGGGAACAGTTTAGCTGCATTCGACCCAGTCTAGCTCAACAATTTTCTCCAATTATAATTTCAAGAAATGGATCCCCTGCCCCTATTACAGCTTTAAAGATTGCGAAATTCGTGCTGAAAGGTAGCCATAATCATATATGAACAACTATATTAGATGAAAACATACAAAATCATGCTAAAATTATTGCAAGTAATTAGGTGAAGGTTTAATTGTTATACTGATAGTACAATACTGAGCGGAGTGTTAGAATCTGAGAAAAAGGATAACCTTAACGCAACCAGCGCATTTAATGGCTGCAATGAGAAGCCTCTGGTCGAGGACCTGCTTTGAATTGACGGCGCAAATCACAACGTCGACTTGCTTGATTGCTTCAACAAGCCTCGCCTCATCTTGCAATGAACCCTAAAAACTCAAACATCAAAGAACAATTGAGTATTTCTAAGGATAGTTAGAGAGATAATAGATCTAGATTGAGATAGTTGAGGACTTTGAGAAAAGTGGCACCGCCATGGGAGAGAATTTCAAGCTTTTTGGATTTGTTTGGGTCAGAGAAAGCTGAGTCTCTGACAAGGCCAAATGTGGGGTACGACGAATCGAGACTGGCTCTGGCGAGTTCAAACCCTAGATTTCCCGTCACTCCTACTATCAGTATCCTGCTCTTCATCGCCATTGTTTCTTCAATTTTGTCCAGACGTAGGTATACAAACTCTTCGGTAGAGTGTTCAAATTTCTGATTCACCGCAATTCCTTATCAGACCCGACCCGTTTTAAATTTCCGATTCACAGCAATTCTTTATCCGACCCGACCCATTTTATATTCCGATCCAACTGAATGGCTAACAGCAAAAAATTGGGCATGAATACAGAAGAATTTTTGCTCTTCCGATTAAATCGAGTAGGAATGTTGAATACTCATCAATTTTCGCATTCCTATCCTGCTTTATCTTCAAAAAATATATTTTATTTTTTTATATTTTTTTTAATAATTATAAGAGTATTTGTGTGATATAATTTATATTATAATAATGTTATTGTTGTGAAAATATGGACTTATTTTTTGTGTAGGTTACATGATTTGTAGTTAACTATTGGAGCAGTTATGATTTTAATGTGTTTGATATGGTTTAAACTTAAAATAATTGTTTGTATTTGTGTAACAATTATGATGGATTGATGTTCAACTTTCTTATGTTTTATTGTAATTGTTGTTGTAGTTGTTTATGGTTTTAGTGTTATTGATTTATTGTGTTATTAAATTGATACATGTTATTTAATTGAATTGTTAAAATAATCTAAAAATTAATAGCTACAAAAGTGTTTACCTGATTATTCGGGTAGGAAGTTGGGTAGGAATACCACAGTTGATTGGGTAGGGTAAGTCAAGAAAAAATTATTCAACAATGTATCAGGTAGGAAGACGAAAAAAATATTTCTTACCCGTAGGGTAGAGTGAACACCCCTACTCTTCGACACTATTTCATTCGATTTTGAGGGTAGGTTCAACCGGTGAATCTATAAGGGTTAATTATATTGGAGGTACTCAAAGTATAAGGTTTGTCTCATTTTTGTCCTTAATATTTCAATTGCATCATTTTTGTCCATGAAATATTAATATGTTTCTATATAGTTCCTCAAGCAAACATTGTCCAGATTGTTACCGATTTTTTACTATAAATGTGCCACATGATACTTAAATATGAACAAAAAATTAATTTGGATAATTCTTGACTAAATTTCTACTCATATTTTGGTTAAATAGCAACCCAAATTATACAGTTTTGATCACAAGTTATCCAAATTTTGATCAAAAGTTACCCATATTACACATTTTTTGTCAATGACTACCTAAATTTTGTTTAAGATCTGTCAAATTTTTTTTGTTCATATTTAGGTATTATGTGATAAGTTTATGATAAAAAATCGTTAGCAATTTAAACGTTATTTGCTTAAATGACCATATAGAAACATATTCAATACGTCAATGACCAAAATGATGCAATTGAAACATTGAGGATCAAAATGAGATAAACCCAAAAGTATGGAGACTTTCCGGTGCAATTAACCCAATCTATAATATAAAAAATGCAGGCTTCAAATACATCCATCGGCTTTAAATAAAATTTATGGGTCTTAAATAAATATTATCTTAAAATCATTCATATTATATCATACATTCAAATACAAATTATTCCTAATTTATAATAATTAGTATCAGAGTTAACTACCATGTTGAGTATAGAATGGAATGCAATGACTCTCCCTATGGTCAAGTTATAGGAGGGTGACCTATGGACTAAAATTAAAGATGAAATGGTATTATGTAGTAATATAGTGTTATTTCATTAAATATTGATAGGTGAGTAGAGTCGTCAAAGAAAAAAACATTATCATTAGATTAGCGTCGATAAAATGAACTGTTGTGAACGATAGTTACAGAAGTGTGATGAAATGTTACAATCCTATATTAATTAAAAATAAGACTAGATGCATATATATGAATTCTTAAGCACCTTCTAATAAAAAAAAAAATCTTAAACATCCTTCCTTTGCAAGTTGCAACCATCATATGAATTAGAGAATTGAGAGAATGCAATAAAATTATCAAGTTTTAAACTCAAAATTACAACGTCAATTTGAAAATTTTAGTTATTTTAAAAGAATTAATTGCATTTGAAGTCCCTAAAATATAGAATTTTGTCTCATTTTGATCCTTAATTTTTTAATTGCATCATTTTAGTATCTGAAATATTGAATATGTTTTTATATGGTCCATCAAGTAGATAATGTCTAAATTACTAACAATTTTTTTATCATAAATTTGTTACGTAATACTTAAATATAGACAAAAAAATAATTTGGATAACTTTTGATCAAATTTTTACTCAAATTTTAATTAAATAACTATATAAATTACACAATTTTAATCGTGAGATATTCAAAATTTGGTCAAAAGTTACCGATATTACACAATTTTTTTTATCAAGAGCTATCAAAATTTTGTTTTAAACCTATCAAAATTATTATTTTTTCACATTTAGGTATTACGTGATAATTTAATGATAAAAAGTCGTTAGCAATCTGGATATTGTCTGCTTGAAGGATCATATAAAAACATATTCAATATTTCAAGAATTAAAATGATACAATTAAAATATTAGGGACCAAAATAAGATAAACCTCATATTTTGAGAACCTCTACTATAATTAATCATATTTTAAATTAAATAATATCACGTGTGAGAGGTTAACGAGACTTTATTAAAGTTCTAAGATTTTGCATTTCAGTGTAATACAAATTTTTGGATGTTTTAAAATTTACACCATTTGACTAAGGGTGAAATTTCAATTAAAATAATTAAATTCTTAAAATTTTAATTCAAAATTTCCATCTTATTTCTCATAATTATCTAATAAAAAAGCCATGTGACCAAAATGCGGCATATGTAGAAATTTTGTTGGTTTTATCAAAAATACATGATTATTAATCCTACTTTATGGCTTGACTGATTTGATTTGAAAAAGATGACATACCCAAAAAGAAGACTAAGAGTAACCAAAGATTGTAGATAAGAATTAATAACCATTGGTAGGGATTTTGTTATTTGGCAAGACAAATGTATTGTTCTATACACTATTTGTCACGTGAATGACATATTTTGTTATTTTTTAAAAAAAATTAAATTAATATAATTAGAGAGTTTAGTGATTTTTTTGAAATAAAAAAAATTAAAATTAATGACTTAATTTATATAAGAACTAGTTATTGCATGTGCCTAAAGGTACAAAGTAATAAAAATAGTAAACAATAAATATATTTGTATTCATATCTAAAATTAAATCACAAATATAAAAGAGAGATAAATGAATTTAAGTGTCAGTTGTAGTGGGGGGTGAGAAGAGGTGGACGACAGTGGTAATGGTAGGAGATGGTGATGGTTGTGGTGGGTGACAATGAACGTGGTAGTGGTGGTGGTGGCGATAACAGAGGTGGCGAGTGTGACGATGGTGGTTGGAGGGCGGCGGTGTCGACAGCGGTGGCAGTGGAAGTAGTGTGAGTGGTGGTGACGGCGGCGAGTGGTGATGGTGGCGGCGGCGGCAGAGATAGTGGTGGGACAATTTCAAATACTATTTTTTTTTTAAGTATTTATGAGAAATAATTTCTAAAAATGCTTTTAAAAAGTCACTATAAACACAAGTTTATGACCCTATTTTTCTTATTAAATTTAGGGTGTTAAGATTGTTATAGTATTAATAATAAGTATAGTTTAGGCATTTTAAAATATAATTGCTCAGATACCATAATAGATTTAATACATAACGAAGAAGAGAAAAAATGACTATATTATTAGATTAAAAGCAAGTCTGTAATGAACATCTTAAACTTAAAAATACACAAAATAACCCTTATATAGTAGGACAACACAACATAAAGAAAATGCCTAATTACCCTTATTATTAATATTCTAACAAATATTAGTTATTAGATTGACTTTAAAATAAAATTTAAAACGATCTTAACCGCGAATAATAACAGTCATTTTGTTTATATTTTGAAATTTGAATTGGAATTTAATAGATTATAATTTGAAGATGATATATCTAATTTACTCTAAATATTTTGTAGAATGAGTAGAATTAATTAATCAAACCACGTAAACTGATTTAATATATAAATTTTGATAAACAATTTGATGAAATATAACAGCGTCTCCCCCAACGAAAGATTTCACTTGACAGGGCTGGTATTTCTCAATTCCAAATTCCTATTTCCTAATCCGCATACGTACACGAATCAAACACGCCACTGTTCAGTGGCGGCTGTCTTGAAAACGGGCCCATCTCCACTCCACCTAAAACCTCATATTCACAAGAAAGTCATTGAATCCAAGGCAATCAAACCGAATATCAGGAGAGAGAGAGAGAGAGAGAGAGAGAGAGAGAGAGAGAGGATGGAAACGGTAATGGAGGAAGAAGAGTACAATTGTAGGGAAGTGATACTGCCCTCGCTGATACCGGTGGCCGTGGCACATGAGCCTGAACTGGAGAGAGAGACCGGGGAGAGAAGAAGAGGCCGTAACATACTCATCGCCGTCGATCATGGCCCCAACAGCAAACACGCCTTTGATTGGGCCCTCACCCATCTCTGCCGTCTCGCCGATACCATCCATCTCGTCCATGCCGTGTCCAGTACAGCTCTTTTTCTCTATAAATATGTGCTTGTGTGTGTGTATACTTATGTCTATTTAACTGCAAATTGTATCTTAACTTCAATTCAATTGTTTAATTTGGATTAGGTGTGAAGAATGAGATTGTGTACGAGGCGACACAGGGTCTTATGGAGAAGCTTGCCGTGGAGGCTTTACAAGTTGCTATGGTGAGTGATTGTGATTGTTGATCTATTTTTTCTCTTTTTTTTTTTTTTTTGTATCTGTATTTCTTTGATATTTATCGAAAATTATAAAATTGGGTTTTAGATTTCTTATTCTTTTGGATCATTGTATGATGTGCTGATGTTTGGTGGCATAATCAATGATGCACATACGTGTAAAACCATATCCATTATTATTCTCCTTTAATTAACCTAATTCACCACTTTTTTGTTGCTAAATAAAAAACGGCCTAGCTCCCGCCATTGCGGGGTCTGGGAAAGGTTAGTTATATACATATCAACATCAATTATTTTTGTTGCTAAATATTATGCCCTAAATGCTAAACTATTGACCCTACTTGTTCGGATAGGCGTTCACCCCAAGGTGTTCCCAGACTACATGCATACATCTGTACAATTTCCTTAGTGTGACACTCATCTTTTATCTGGTTACCCTCCAATATTTTTTTCTTATCTTTTATTTGGTTACCCTCCAAGTGGGACATAGGTTAGGTCCCACTTGTACTCTCTGCAGGTTGAGAAAGGAAATGGAAAGATAATGTATTGGATAGGATCTCACCTGGTACTTAAATAATTCAACTCTATATGTGACTTTAATGGGGCATTTGGTTTTGTTTATGGGTTGCAACTACAAATTAGTTGGCTTCTTGCATGGTAACCCAGCAAATAATGATGGAAATATCCTTCGATGTGGAAGGTTCCAACACAAAATTAGAAAAAAGAAAAACTCAAAAAAAGGGGTAGCAGAATTTGGATATCCTTACTGAAGCACATGTGACCAACTATCATTCGGTTAGTTCGGTATGTAAATAAATAGAGGTTGGAAATTTAGATGTACTTTGCAAATAGGGATAGGGGTGACCTGATATCATTCACAAAAGTTCGATTCAGATATTAACGATCCCACATGCACCTAGGCTTCCTTTATCTACCATAACTAATTATGTCAAATCAAACTAAGTGATTTAGCTGTGGAACTTTCAAAAATAGTTTGGTTATTGTGCTTTTTTTATTTGAAATTGAGAGGAGGAATTGATTTATGTTGGTGTAAGGTTTTTTTAATTACCCATCAATATTTTTGGTGGATTAATTTTTGGAGGCCCATCTCGATTGCATACTCCTTCCATGTCTATCATGCTTACCAAATTTTTAGTCAACCAGATATCCAGAGATTGCCAATCAATACGTCAAGATTTTGAAATGCAACAGTTATATTTTGTAGAACTATATCGATGGGGTATATGTTAATCTCAAATTTACAAGAGGTTTCAGCGTAGGAGGCATAGCAGGAGCATGCTATCCATGATTGGTTTTTGTGAAATCTAAGCACCATCAAAAGTTACTTAAAGGTGGTGAGTAGAAAGTCTACTGACATAAACTGTCAACCATATGCTTCTTCCCTTATTAGACAAAATGAGGCCTAGCAAAAATAATTCGATGCTGTAAGGAATTGTATAAGTCTGTAAAATAATCCAATCAATTCCACTAATCTAGATGCGCAATATAATTGGACGAATCTATACCAACCCAGTGGATAGAAGCACTAATATAAATTAAATAGCGTAAATGGAATTTCAACCCTGCTAGTATAAACGAGACCCTTAGTTAACAATTTTTCGGGAATCTATATTAAATAGGTAAAAACAATGGCACGGATTGTGGAAGGAGATGCAGGTAAGGCAATTTGCAGGGAAGCAGAAAGGTTAAAGCCTGCAGCTGTAGTCTTGGGTACAAGAGGTCGGAGCTTAATTCAAAGGTCTCTCTCTCCCCCTTTGTTTGTATGTGTGTCTTTGTGTATATATCTTTGAGAGACATGAGTTTGGGTTGGTTTTTTCAGTGTGCTGCAGGGAAGTGTTAGTGAGTATTGCTTCCACAATTGCAAAACAGCACCCATTACTATTGTTCCTGGGGAAGGTAATATGTCAAAACTATTTTAATTCTCAATTTTCCTTCCAGTGATGTGTAACTTTCCAAAGTTAATGATGTACGGGACTGCAGAGGCTGGAGAAGAGTCGGTGATCTAGTGGAACTTGCCATGAAAGATTTGTTGGATCTCATTACTAGTGGAACCCACAAAGATAAGAAACTTAGTCTCTCAATGAAATCTTTTCTGGATGTAATTAATTGTACGTACTTTGTGGTGAAGACAGGTTTTCTGTTTGACAGGGTGAGTGCACGTTGAAAATGTTCTGTTACTCAGATGTAAACTATTTTTTTCCCATTTTGTGTAGATAAGTGTTTCATATGTAATTTTTTTTTTTTTTGTAGTGTGGTTGAAGTTCCAATTTTTTAAGCCAGCCATGTTATCCAAATCCTTACTTCAAGTTACCAGTTGTGGTCTCTGTATAGTCATAGTTTGAACAAAGTCAAGTGTGGCTTTTTTACAGAATAAGTATATTCGGCCTCTAACTTAGGTGAAACCAAAGAAAGAATTGCTATTAAAAGTTCTCTTATATAAATTGATATATGATAAGTTGCAGTCATGAAATGGTTCTAGCCTTGATACTTCCTTCAATTACTTCTTGATATCTACCCATGCTTTTTGTTCTATGTTCTAATGACTTTAATACAAAAGATTATATTCCATGAATTATACACCTCATTCTACTGGTTCAAGGCACGCTTTGCCTGATAGTGTAAACTCATCTATCTCTGTAGCTGAGAAATCTTCCTTTCTTCCTACCATACCACCATGACTTGGATTTTTGTAGATATATGACCTTGTAGGTCTTTCTCCTAATTTAACTACTTCATCACATCTGGCTTTTAGGTGAATCCTTTAACTAACAGTATAATAATTTTGCAGCTCTGGCTTTACGACAGAATGACAAAAAGAACCAAAATGCTAATTTGGCACATAATTAGGTCTTTATAGTCTACGCTGTTAGGCCTTTCATCTAGTACTTCAGGAGTCGGCTCGGTTGGCAAAGTTATTTTGTGATGGAGGTAAATGTTTATTCTGATTAGCCAAATAGGTGTGTGGAAAAAGAACTAGTTCATATTATCATTTAGTGTGTCGGAACAATATTTGCTTCAGTCTATCCTACCTACGGTTTTGGTTGAAACAGAGCCTGGTATTGCCTGAACCTATGTAGGGAAGTCGGGTAGGGCTCAGCCTGCTTAGAAAAACTCTCTAATGATTCCAACCTAGAAGTTGATAGTATGTATTTTAGTCTTATGTTGTACTACTGGAAGTCTTAAACCTTATTTTCTGAAGAAATTGTAGAATGGTGGTCCAGTGGACTGAACAAATCTAAATGTGGGTGGGAAAAAATATTATTCTTATTCTCTGTAAAAGAGAAAGCATCAAAACCTTATCTCTACTTGACATTTGAACGAAAAAGAATTGAATGGCTGGCTATAATATACATTTTAATTTTCCTATGAGACAATAATGTTATTCTGTGGTTCTGCTTGGGAATTTGTTAGGATTCTCATAAGAGGTAACAGGCGAAAACTTGAGAGCTGAGGAGAAGAAACAAGCTTGAGGATTGAAACCACATAGGTCCTAAAAAGTATCGGATTGATATCTTTTCTAGTATTCACACATTGCCAAGAGAATCTTTTTGGGTTTGAACTTCAGTTCCTTGGAGCTGCACTGTGTCAAAACCTGAGAAGGGAAATGTTAGGGTACGAAGCTAAGGAACTAACGTTACCTTTTCTATGTAAACTGAAATGAGTCCGTGACTGACTATTGAAACTACTATATTATGGGGTGTTTCAAAATGTTTCACAAATAAATTTTTAAATTTTTTGTTTGTTTCACCATGTTTCCGGATTGTTTCCAAATCATTTTCCAGACGTTTCTGTTTTGAAATTGAACAAAAATATGTGCCGAAATGAAATTTTGATCCTTGGATGGGGGAGAATGTTGCACCAAATGAGTGGGCCCATGAAAGAGAAGTGGTGAAATGGTGTCTTACCATAGGCAAAGAGAATCAAAGAGATCTTGTGTGAGGATGCGGCCAGGTCCACAATTTCCTGTTACATATGGCTTGAAAATGAAGGAAAGCTAAGGCTCTTGAGGTCCCAAAACAAGAAGATGAAGTGAAAGGCACAGGCAATTTTTGTGGACCCCACTAATGGGTGCAGCCCAGCACCGAAAAGTGCCTTTCTGTGGAATTAAGATATGAATAGAAGAATAGGTGTGTATGATGTGTATGGTAGTGGTTGCACATAAAATTTGTACATTTAATGCAATCTTGAATAGATCATTTTTGTTATGATCCTGTAGCTCTGCTCTGATAATATCAGAAAGAGGTAGCTCTTGTTTCTTTGGACTTAGGAGAGAAAAAAACAGAAGAGGGGATAAATGGGGGAAAGGATGAAGTGGCAAGGAAAAAACAATTATCTTGTACATAAGAACAGGGGGATGACGTGCATTTGAGGTTTGCTTTGCAGCCATGAGTATGACTGTATAAGGAGTGGCTCTCCATTACCAAAAAAAAAAAAACTTGCAAAAAGAATGCAGTGATTTCTTGTACAACCGAGACAATTTTCTGTTTCTACGAGATTTCAATTTTTTTAGATGTATTTCAATTGTACCTGTACATGCAGTTTTACAATTGGAACATGTTATTATTCAGTTGGCTTAAAGAATAACTTGTAATAAACAGTTCCCCCTTTATAGTCAAACACCATGCAGTCAAACTAGATTTTTTCCTATCACCTAATTGAACAACTTTTATACAATTTTTCCCTGGAAACGTAATGTAGGACTAGGAAAAATGAATGTTCAGCTTCTATGCAAATGGATTTCCTTTGTAACATGATAACTTTTCAATGTGATTTCTTGCTTGCAGGGAATTTTGATCTATAGCAATTATTAAGTGAAATTTGCATTAAGTTTGATTTTATAAAGTTTGTCTACATATTTCAATAAAAGTTCTCAATTGATTTATAAACATTGATCGATTATATATTTATGACAGCCATAATCCTGTTATCAATTCTCTTTGCATCATCATATTTGCAAATCTGAATTGTTGCACGTAAGGAACAAAATCTACATTTTTTTTTCTGAATGTCGGTTATGACTGTCATAACAAGTAAATTGTTGTTGGGTTTGGATTTTTTAATTACTACTGTAGTCAAGAGTATCCTGTCTTAGCTTTTACTAATGTTTTGTTTCTTTGAATTTCATCATTTGTTGTTGACTTAAACACGTCCTATCACATGATTAGGCAGTACTGTACTTATAGTGTGTTTTACATAAGAGAAATTAGGAAATCAACCCAGTTGAAGAAACTGATCATCAACAATCCAAGAAAGAAAAAAAATCATCATCAAGATGTAATGATATTGTCAGGCAGCATAAACTCGCTGGGGACATGTATACCATCCTAACTAATTGTATGGGGGAAGGATTGGGCTTGTTTGTCTTCCCTCCCCACAGATGTGTGTGTGTGTATATATATATATATATATATATATATATAGAGAGAGAGAGAGAGAGAGAGAGAGAGAGAGAGCTTTTGGTCCAACACTTTCACCATCACTTATCTTACTACATGGCTCTTTTAATGTCTAATTATCTGCGTCTCGATCAGCATGTCTCATTCTGTCCCAAAAAGCAACCGGTAAGGTTCATTCGTTGGTTCACGTCGTCTGTTTTTCAGGGTAGTGCTTAGAACTGTCCCTCAGGTTTCACGCAACAGATTAATCTTGTCACTTGAAGGATATGAGACTTACTGCTTTTATTGGTTCATTCAGTTAATACTCATCTGATAAATTTATGACATGGATTCATATCTTGCTGCAGTATCATATCTCGGATTGTTTAGTCTTATTAATGGCTGTGCATATTGTAGATTTGGCGAAAACTAAGTCGTGATTAGTTTTCACTAGAATTGCTTAAATATCCAGATTCAAACTAATTGCAGATGATTCAACCAGATTCTTACTGCATTTCATTTTCTTCCGGTTTGAAGGTATTATTCTTGGTTTCACTAGCACTTAAGTTTGTTGGTCACACCTTTATTACAATCTTTTGGTTATTTTTGGTGTAGATTAATCTTATCATCCAAATTATAGCATACACACAAGACAAGGATGTGGTCAATAGGTAACATACTATTATTATTATTACTATTTCTATGATGCTGGTATACATGGAAAATTGGAAATATATACACTGCACTTGCAGAGGGAACAAAGAATCAGGATCAAAGACATTTAGATTAAATTGTTCATGAACTTGAATGATTAATGGTCTGATTCACATCTCCATTTTCGGATTGCCTGCTTCAATGGAACCTGCAAAAAACAATATTGTTATTTTCAGATGTGATTATTCTACATATGGTGTGGGGTAAATGAATGAAATCGAAATAGGAAGGGGATAGGGGAGTATGGAGGGAGAGATGAGCGCCTAGATTCCGGTGGCTGCTACTTTTACTTTTATGATCAATGATCACTGGGCATCAGATCATGAGAACCATAGAATAGGATGAATTATTTTGATGGAACCCATTGCGATTTATCTTGTCCTGATAATGCATGTGCACTGTTTATTAGTGACTTTGGTATTTGATGGCCAGTATGTGCCTACAAGGAGCCAAAAACACACCATCCCTTTAGTTGCTTTTTCTTTTTGGACGATGGATTGGGAATTTGTGGTCATTGGCAAGTATTATGGTTTTGATTATTTTAGGTGGAAGACAGAAGAAGAAAGGTACCTATTACGCAACTTTCTTGGTACAAATCAAAGCTGATAATTATTAGGATTTGTGTCTTTCTTTATGGTTCCCATCAAAAGTAGTATTATTCCCTTTGCTTTTACCTTGTGAAACTTGCAAAAACAGTATTACAAGATAGACAAGACATGGTACTACATGTTTCGGACACGATAATTCTTAGTATTTATCACATCTTTCAAGCTTCGACCAATAATTTAACCAAATATATACCTGTAAATGGCTGAGATGGAAATGGAGTTGATCTTCCTTGTAACTCTATGCCGTAAAGGTTCTGTAACTCGGCATCCCAAGTTGAAAAAGACTGGATTTGCTGCAGCAAAATGTTAATTTCGTTAGAAAATCGAACAGAAAGAGACTATAGAAGTAAAAATACTAACGAGTTGAGGAAATTACATTGAAACAGGATGAGTCGATGAATGTTTCAGGGATCGATAGAGGAGCACTGATTGTTCTTCGAAGTGCCACATCAGAAGGATTTATCCCCATTTCCAACCCGGATGAAACTGCTTGTTGTAATGGATTGAACTGAAGGTAGGCAGGATTAGCCATTTCGGATGATAGTCCAATTGCCGGAAAATTGGATGTGCAAGCTGGAAACATCTGGTGATGTAAAAGTAAAAGAGACAGAGTAGCATAAGAAAATTATCAGCATTGCTTGTCTTTACTTTTTTTTGCTGTTTACTTGTCTTTACTCTATATTGCTACATTGTGATTTCTTCGATACCTCTTTGGCGAATAAATTGTTGATGTTGAACTCAAGCCTCGGATTAACAGCAGCTAGTTTCATTGATAAGAACTGTTGCAGAATTTAGAAAAATCCATTTAAGAATTTGAGGTTTTGAACACACCCACACCCACATGAACAATTGCGAAGACTACAAGTATAATACTTAGGAGTATAGATAATTCTGTAAGTATGTTACCTCTACTTGTCGTTGCAGGGATTGGACATAGTTGATAATTTCGTCAAGCATTCCGGCTTTTCCTGTGATCTTATTGCACCCTGGTACTAAATTTTGCAGGTATTTCATTCTCTCACTGATTTTTTCCCTCCTCACCTGCATATATCCCAAAGATTAAGTGAACTAATCATCAAGTGATTGCAATGCCTACTGGGAAGAAAAATTGGAAACAAAAACGAAGTCCCGCGTACTCTTTCTGCTAAGCTGTGGCTGTCAGTAGCTTGGCCACGACGTGCTCGGACGTGAATGTAGTCGGGTTTTTGAACATCGGAAACCTTGGAATTCTCCTTAGAAGTGTCACCAGAAGTTCCTCCATTGTTGTTGGTGGTGTTCTTGGAGCTGTTGCTTTTTAGCTCTGTGATCTTGGAATCACCTTCTTCCGCGCATCCCTTGATCCTCTTTTCTTTGCTATCATCCTCTGAAATCGCCTGAATAAATCCCAAAATAATTTTCGTTAGCAAAACTTTCCTACTGAACAATTAGTTGAATTTACATAGCTCTTTTTATGATTTGCCAAGAACTTGAAGATCTTTGATTAATTCATAGCAACACACACACGCTACACTGATGGGTCTTCTTATCAGCTTTCCTCTTCTTGAAGCTCTCTCTCCCCACCATAGAGCTTGGCTTCTCTGGCAAAATAGATTCTGTCCCTTCAGCATCGGCAACCGCCACGTCCGCCGCCACAGCCGGTGGGCAGCTAGTAGTCCTTGAAATAGCATAATTCATATCAAGCCCGGTTTCAAACCCACATGACCCAATACCCAACCCAGTAGCCTCACCAATGGTCCCAAAATCTGGCCACCCATTTTCCATACCCGGATCCGGTTTCATCGCCCGAGTCACCAACTCACCAAGACTCGGTTCGTTATTCATCATTTCCTGAAATTGTTGAGCTTGAGCTTGCATAGAGAACAGATTAACCTCATTTCCATCGAACAAACTCTGTTGTTGCTGCTGTAGCAAAGCCTGTTGATGTTGTTCTTCTTGCTGCCACTTCATGCGACCCCGTTGCCTCTCGAGCACAGTCATGTCCGGACCACCATTCCCGCTGACGTTCGCCGGAATATTCAGACAGTGTAGCATCTCCATTAAAGCTCTATTCATCACCGAGAGAGAGAGAGAGAGAGAGGTTACAAAAAGGGTACGGGTGTGTTGCTTTCATACGCTGCGCGCTTTGCGGAAAGTCATAATGGCTTTATGTATTGAATGGATTAGGTAGCTTTTGTGTGCTTTCATGCCCAACTTTCTGCTTTCTGTCGTTCTTTCAATGTACGTTTCTCTAGTTCTGTTTTTTTGACGAGCAGTGGTGGCCAATCTGTGTTCAGAGAGAGAGAGAAGTAAGAGGGAGGGAGAGAGAGAGAAGAAAAAATGTAAGACTAGAAAGGAGAAGGGTGGGCTATATATAAATGTAAAAGCCACCGGAAAGTCTGACAATGACTGCCGGAATCTGACAAAACTGGAGGGCATGAATGAGAGAGAGAAGATAGGGGAGAGAGAAAGAGAGAAGCAACTGGGACAGAGAGCCATGGATGTAACCATAACCAGACGCCGTGGGTAGTGGGCCCATACTGACATGACTAGCCACGTGGGCATGTCCGAAGGCTGAAGAGAGAGAGAGAGAGAGAGAGAGAGAGAGAGAGAGAGAGAGATGTTAATTTTTCTTATAACGTTTTCTTAAATTTATTTATCCAAATTATATATCTAACTATCATTTTTTTTTGAGGAATGTGTGTATTGAAAACACACTCTGTTTCCCAACATATTTTGATAACTCACTTTTATTTTATTTTTTTGAAAAATACTATATGCACTTAATTTGAGACCCAATCAATTAAAATTATTGAATTGAAGGTGTGTTCTATTTAGTATTGAAACTCACAATTAATAACCCCAAAGAATGAGTTAAAAAATAAAAACGTCTTGAATTTGAAATTTAACAATTTTTTAAGGGTAAGATCATGAGAATTTATTTTTCATAAATTTATTTTTCATTGCTAATTTAATGATTATATTAAATTAGGTTCTTAATTAATTTGATTCCCAAATTTTTAATTTTTTAAAGGGTGTATTTTTAAATATTGATTTTACATTTAAAAATATATTTTGAAAATGGGTTTTTAAGAAAAGAATAATAATTTAATAAATAAATTTAAAATCAAGATATTTTGATAAAAAATTATGAAAAGGTGATATGTGGGTAAAAAATTTGAGAGGGGTCAAGCGTTTTTGGGGTTTTGGGCCCGTGAAGGATGGAGGGGCGGGGGGGGGGAGGCTTTGCCTGGCCCGTTAGAGTTACGTCCCGAATCACATGGGTCGGTGGGGTCCACATTACACGCGGCAGTCAATGGGACGTCTTATATCTGACATGTCAGGCTGATGACGTGGAATGTGACTGGTCTTTGGTACCTGCAACACCAAAATGGCTCCTGAGAAATCACCAACCCCACGCTCAGTTTCACAGCGTGAATCCAACGACTCATTTCGCTTTGAATGTGAGAGTTTGTTGCCTGTAGGAGCGAGATATCAGTAATCATGTGATCACAGGCTTTAGCTGACAATTCTGCAGATATTGGGTCTTTCCACCTTCTAAAAATAGTATCTCTATTTTAAAAACCTTTTATGTGAATTTTTTTTGTTATTAATGGCAACGGTTGTGTAACTAACTTTCTACTTAAAGCCCTACTTAAGCTTCTTTAAGAATTGTACACACAAACACTTAAAGATATTTGTGCTCAGCGGTGCAACTCGGACGGGTCTGACATTTAGCTTAAGTTTAATTCAAAGTACAAAAATTTTAATTTTAATCCAGTCTAAGTTTGAACTGCTTAACCCGGATACTAATCAATGATATCATATAATATGATCTATATTTAATTAATGGTAATTTTTTGATATTAACAAAAAAAAATTTAATATCGTATTAAAAATTATTATGTTTGGATTAAATTTCAATAAATTTGGTCTCTCTCCTCAAATCATTCCTTAACTCTGAAAAAGATTTCGTGTCTTCCCTTATCTATAACTTTCACTCTTTTTATCTTCTTATAATCTCTGGCTAAATTGTTTCATCTTTTATAGAACTAAATCGGTTTCTGGTTTATCCCATGTCTTCTACAGTACGAAGAAACTAAGGCCCTCTTGGGTTCTACCTGACCAGACTCGAATGCTTGATTGACAGTCTGTCCCATACGAATTGGCTTTTGCCTACTCTCTTGCCTTGTATTAGCACGAGGATTTCTTGCCGAGTACAATGAGGGAATCTAGGGGCTTTGTTGGTGTCATCGCCATTAGGAACGGTGTCGAAGTTGACGTAAATGGGAGACAGAGCAAGAAACAAATATTTGACGGCCATATAGTGTGTTGTGTTGAAGATTTTTGGACATGTGTAACTTAACGGAGTTGTTTGATGTAACCAAGTTTTTAAGGACGGTCGTTTCGAGGAATGGAGGGTTATATCTTAATCTCATCTTTCCCTGGAGAGAGAGAGGAAAACAAGGTAGAGGGATTTGTGATTTTGAGTGTGAGAGTAGACTACCCTTGTTTTTGCTACATGTTGTGGTATTGAATAGGCAGAGTTGTCGTTTATCTATATAATTAAGGTTGTTTTTGTCCTTAATCTTTTGGTGATGGTCTTTCTTTTGTATGATTAGAAAGAGTCTTATATCTAATCCTTTGGTTTCTTTAATATCTCAAGGTTACTTTCTTGGATTGATGTTTAATTGCACCCTCCACTTTAATAAAAGGCACTTCTCTTGATGTACTACTACTACTACTACTGACATCCAAATATAACATAATATAATATTTGTATTTATAATATGCTATTATTAAATGTCATTTTCTTAATGAAGAATTTGATAATAAACGCGTTTCAGTTGCCAAATTTCCTTGGGATCGTTAAGTTTCATTTCATTTTATTGAACTTCTATGCTTCAAATTGAGGTCAAAAACTGATTTTGATGATCCGTATAAGACATACTAAATTGAACTTCAAAAATATTATGATGTCCACTAAAAAACTCTAAGCTACTCTTGTAAGTTATCTCTTATATGAAGCTAAAAATAAGATTAAAACGTCCATAAAACTAGAATTACATACATCTTGATTAAGGAGAATTATTTTCCTTTACACTCTTCACTGTGCCTCAAATGCTTTTTTTCTAAAAATTATTTTGAGTTGGGGTTGGCATTTTTCCATTGTTCGCAGGACATCAGTCTATTCAAAGCTGCAATCCTTCCTCCCAAACTTAGCACCTCATTGAGATTCGGAGGAGACTTTATGCTCATAAATTCCTTCATCTTCACAAGGTTAGCCTCAATGCCAATCCCTCTCCTTATTAACATGAACACCTAGAATTTTCTTAAACAAATCCAAAAGGCACACTTATTCGAGTTTTGTAGCCCAAATGGCAAGACTTTGTAGCTAGCACTAGATCCATTGCTCTATGATGAAAAAAGTTTTTGTCGATTTGCAAGGTGAATCTGTATCAAGATGTATCCTGTATGGACAGTTACAAAAACTCAAGAAACTCATACCCCGTCGTTGTATCAAACTTGAATTATCTAACATTAAAGTGCTTCATACCAAACTATAAGAAATTAAAATAAATTTTGCGAGAGAAGAAGTATAGTGTGATGTGATTCCCTCCAATATATTGTAGTTTTTGAGAGCCAAAACTAGCTGATAACAAGCAAGGCATGGACATCAAATTGGTGAGGTAGCTTGACCCACAATTAAGTGAACATTTATGTTTTTTTTCCTGCAATGAAATTCTCAAATTCCATTTATATCTTGCACTCAATGCTTACAAATGATTCTCCAGAAAAACAACCCATGGTTTTTGCTTGTTTGGGCACTGGATTGATGAGGGCACCATTGCCACCCCCATAAGTAATATCTCAGTATCTCCATACCACTTTTTCAATATATATAATTAGAATCATTTGCCCTCAGTTCCAATCAAAGAGAGTAATTATATTTAATAATCACAAACAGAAGCTTACAAAGAAGAGTTTGGAAGCACATGTCTCTTGATGGGTTTGTCACTAGGGGTAGGGGTTAGCAGAGGGTCACATTCACCCTGTGAATGTGATCCCGTAGGGACCAACTAGGATGTCATTGGCCTACCAACCTTATACTACTATACAACCCAATTTTCTATTCTCCTCATCTTCATATTTTGAATGGTCAATTTCTTTTTTTTTTAGGACCATTTAGTTTATTTTTGTTAAGGGCATGTGATTTTCTACCTTTGTTATCCCATTTACATGTTTTTTCTTTCTTTTTCATTATTGTGATGAAATTGGTACTAGGAATGGGAGGAAAGCTTGCATTCATATAAAAATATTAGAGCCATCAAAGCTTGGATATAAAGATTAAATGCACATCTTCGGTCATTGTAAATAATTTTGCATAGAATGCGGTAACATGATATAAAAAGATGGATTCTAAGTGAGCAAATTAATTTTTCACCCATTCTTGATTCTTGTAGGTTTCTATATTGTATTGATCATTCCACAAGCAATCACACGCAAGGGACTGCATTGATCCTATTCATAAGACAAATTTGGGTGGGATGACACACTTTAATATTTTAGAGTGGTACTTGAATATTTAAGCATGGGGTGGTGGGATCAACCTGTGATATTCTTTCTTTCTTGGACTAGATCTCCTAATCCTTTTAATTATGAAATGCATTACTAAAGGTAGTTAATGAGGTAGTGATGCCTCCTATTCACCATTAACAATCTAACTAATTAATTAATTTTCAAGGACAACTTAAGCTCCACCTAATATGATCGCATAACAATGAATGAAAATACTCTTGTTCATGACTATAGAACTTCTATGGTAAATCACAACCTTTTGTGATTGATCTTGCCTTTTGTAAGTTATAACTCATATCTTAAAAAGTTATAATTTTTTGGTACGATGACGATGACAATGACGATGACGAGATACTATAGTCTTTTCTTTTGTAAGTTGAATTCATGTCGTTTTAATGTGTTGTATGAAAAATTGTCACTCCATTTACTTGGCAAATTGATGGAGTAAATTTTAATATGGATCCGAGCCCATTTAATCCGATATGAATTAATATTTTAATTTATTTACCAAAATCTGATTAAGTTTCTTTAAATGAATTTGGATTTAGATACATGTAAATTTGATCCAGTATATATATATATATATATATATATATATATAGAGAGAGAGAGAGAGAGAGAGAGAGAGAGAGAGAGAGAGAGAGAGAGAGAGAGAGAGAGACCACTTTAGCATACATTTTCCACCCAATCGTTGTCAACAAAAAAAAAAAAAAAAACCAGCACCAAGGTGATTGACATTAGATCTGATAGTGTGTTTTCATCTGATCTTTTATTGTCAAGTCAAGAGCTTGAGTAAGCGGTTAATCGTTACAAATTATTGTTATTTTTTCGAGGAAGAAGTATTCCTTTTCAATTTGTTATGGGCCAGAGGAGTTTAAGAGTCCAAATCAAAACGTTGTTAGTTAGTTTAAAAGGGTCATTTGTCTAGACTTAAGAGTCATTTTGGGCCACTTAATTAGACTAGCCTAAGGTACAAGTAACACTAGATTAGGAAACTGACAAAACAACTTAGCTATCAAATTAAGATATTTTCCGGTTTTGTCTCTGCAACTTGACCTTAATTTAACCGTTTTTTAGCATCCTACATGTATAAAATCATTGCCAGAGTTATTTAGTTGTTAAAAACAAACAAAACATGTGGAGATTCCATTGCTAGCAAATGTAAGAAAACATATTTTAACGAGTAATATTATTTGGACCTAAAAATCTGACTTAATTTGTTGATATAAAGATGTGACTTTAGCAAAATTATTGGATCAATGCCAAATTTTAATGTTTGATGAGCCCCGCAGTCAATTCAAATGTTATAGTGAATTAGGTCAGTAAATTAGGTTTCAATAACATTGCTCTATTTTAATCCCAAGGTTGGTCAAATAGTAACAGGGCCAAACTGTAAATTCAGACGTTTTAAATTTTAATTTTGGCATGAAATATCCTAGTTCTGGCGTAGATAACCTGTTTTTGACTTAATCGGGAAGGATATTAGTTGAAATGTGTGTAAACTGGTCCGGACACTCATGACTGTTGAACCAAAAAATTAGTAACATGTTTTTGCTTTAATTGTTATGGTAGTACCTTTTGTTGATTATAGCGACGAAATTCGAGGCTATATCGTGTTATAAGATCTTATTATATATTGTGGATTTAAGTCACGAGAATAATTCTTTTGTGTGTACGATGAAGTTACGTTTGTGTGATTTTTCTCAAATTTTTATAGTGATGGAGACATTGTACACTCTAAATTTCTATTTGTAATAATAAGTGAATGGTTCTATGATCATGTATGTCTTGAACTCTCTTGTACAGTGACCTGTGAACCATCTTGAAATTAGTGGGGATCATCCCATAATTTTTATGCAGGCATTTCAAAGTTTGAAACAGTTAGAGAGAGGGTTACAAGAAACAATTTGGATTGGTGGGAACAAGTCCAGAGGGGATGAAACCTACTTCCATTATTCTCCAACGGGGCACCATTGGGCCCTTTTACCCATCCATCCCCCTCTATACTTTATTATGAAACTCTCTCTCTCTCTCTCAAGTTGCATACACTCACACATGATCTTTCACCAAAAATAAAGCAAATGGGATCCGCCTATCTCTCTCTCATTTCTTCTATCACTATCAATGTGGGCTTATATCAACAGAAAACTCCTTTGCCTAAAGTTTCTATGAGATTTTCTTTTCCTTTAGGCTCTTTCCATCTTGACATTTGTTTTGCCCTAAGGCCAAGTACAATGTACTAATCTATAATGGTTTTGATTTGGTATTGCACTATATAATGCATGCATTTGTAACATAGTGCTAGGACACTTGGAAAAACAATCTTTTTACCGATTATTCTTCTTCTTTTCGAGATTTTACATAGAAGTATATTTAAAATTATTAAGAAAATGCTTAAATAAACGTATAATATTGAACAAAGATTATAGTCAAATTAAAAAAATTCGACTCAGTGCAACCGCAAAGTGACTGAAACATTACGGATTTAAATTACAAAAACATTCTTTGTGTACAAAATAATATTATTTATATTCAATATTTTCACACTTCGAGAGGTTTTTTTTTTTTTTTTTTTTTTTAAATCCAAAAAAATATGAATTGGGTTGTCAATAATGGTGGTTGACAGCTCCACCAGATACGAGACACAAGTATTGTCCAAACTTTTATGCAGGTCATATCAGCTAATTAAAGAAACCCAAAGCCCCTACCAGTCTCAATAAGATTAGTTTATTCAAAGTCCTCTTGTCCCTTATCCTTTGTGGATATAGTGGTATGGTTAACAATAATGGATAGGAGGAGAGATGGGGAGGTAAGGGGCCAAAGGAAGGTAGCAGCGGATCCGAGGTATAGGAAAATCTTACTTCTCAAAGCCCCCCTCCCCTAGAATTGTGGTTGAGATATAGAAATAATATTTATTACTTAAAAAAAAAAAGAGATAAAGATATAGTGATATTTATTGTGGGAAATTTTGTGATATTTTTTCCCTCAAAAGGTGCATTATCATGTGCACATTTCATATACGATCGTAATCGGTTAATATTAAAGTATAATTATAGCTAATTAAGGTGTAATTAGGTCTATATGTCATGATCATAATTGGATTTGTTTTAAATCATAATTTTTAGACTCTCCTTCATAAGAGTATCTCCATTAGATTTTTCTTTTGAAATTTGATCCTCTATTTTAAAGAGTTTAATTTAGTTCTCTTGCTATTAAAAAAAAACCCAGATATGTGTCCAAGGTGTGTCCCATGTGGGCTCAGTTGCATCCCTTGAGACCCGACAAATCGAGCAGGCTTTCGAGTCTACGTGGTGATGGGCTGGGACTATCCCACATCAGATAGTCTTCAGGTGTGTGTGTGAGTTATATAAAAGCTGCTTCACTTCTGCTTCTGCTTTTAAGTAAAATTGTTGTGGTTCTCTTGCGATTAAATAAAAAAAACTACGCAAGCACAACATCTGGATAGAACTATTAAATTAATTACTTCAAGTTATTTCTCCTGTTTACTCCATTAATTCCATCCAGTAATATCAAGCACTAATAGTTGGGAACAAGATCAAGGAAAATGGAAGGGTAAATAAAATATTTAAGTTTGGTAAAAGAATTCAAGCAAAAAAACAAGAAGTTCAGTAAAAGAATGGAGGGAAAAAAGAAGAAGAGTAAAGTCAAATTTGTTCTTAAAAAGTATAAAGCATAAAATAATAAAGAAAAAATTTTAGCTACACCATTTCTAATTTATCATATCTTTAAGGACACTCTATTTTTTGAATCTTCACCGACACCCCTTGTCAAATTAATGGTCTTAACTAAAATACAATTTTACTAAATTATCTATTATATATTTTAAGAAAAACTTCATCCACAACTCTTTTAGATAGATATATCTTCAACGACACTCCCTCTATTTTATGAATATTTTTACATATTAGAATTCGAGCCGAATAAAATTCGATTCAATCTGATTAAAAATGTCAAATTAAATCTTAATAAATTCGCATTGAATTTTAATACGAAAAAAATATAAATTTTAATCAAATCAAATTTTAATTCGTGAAAAATAAATTTTTAAAAACTTGAATCGAATTTTAATGATTAAAAAATATAAATTTTAATCAACTCGAATCAAATCGAATTTTAATCAGCGCTAACACCTCAAGTTGAACTCAAATCGACTCGAATTTTAATACGTAAATTTTTTTTAATAGGTCCAAATTTTAATACTTAAAAAAATATATTTAATCAAATTGAATCAAATTTTATCAGCTCAAATTGTAATATGTAAAAAAATAAATTTTAACGACTCAAATTTTAAATAGGCATATCATCCACATCCCTTTTAGATAGACATATTTTCAACGATACTATCTCTATTTTTATGAATTTTTTTACGCATTAAAATTCAATTCGATTAAAATTCTATTCAAATTTTATTGGAATAAATTTTAACGACTCAAATTTTAATGGAATTTTATGTAGAAAAATTATTTGGAGTTTATGTAGGGGTAATTTTGATATTTTAGATGAATTTTTTTTGTTAGAAATAGTAGTTTAATGACAAGAGGTGTTAATAATGTTTAAATATAAATTAGAAGGGGTATCAATAATATTTTGGATAATAGAAGGGGTGCCCTTGAAAATATGATAAATTAGAAGGAGTGTTGTTAAAATTTTTTCAATAATAAATTAATAAGAATAAAAAGTCCTATTGGATGGAGTGGTATACAAAATTTTACTATCTATTTTAATTTTTTAAGAAAAATATTTTTTATTTAAAAAAAAGATGTTCTCTATTTTAGAGAGCTCCGCTAAAGATGCTCTAATAAGTAGGATGCATATTATTGAGTGTTAATTATTATTATTATTATTATTTTTGGATATAACTTAGGTCAAGCCATGCCCATGGACGATGCTAGAATACTCTATTAATAGAAGAAATGCATTAACATAAACCTAGCATACTAGTTTAACCATACACTCTTACAAACGGAGAGATCTAGGTAAAACAAAAATTCTTTCAACATTAGGAGAGGCAAAAGTCATCACATGCCTAAAATTAGTTCAAATAAATCAAAACGTATGCAATAGAACTTCCTTCTCATCTTGATAGGCTAGTCATCAAAAGTTGGCTTAGAAATGATCCGATTAATTACAGATATGGAGTCACTGTTCTAATGAAAGTTGGTCTCCCAAACTATTCTCTAGTAAACGATTTAATCAAAATTGGGTATTGAAATCTTCTTCCTAATTCTAAAATAATTGAGAATTAGTAAGCGATTTGATGTAAGAGATTGTCCTATATAAACTTCCGCACTTCCATGTTGAGAATGGTAGGACCGTTTGACCATCCTTCTTTTGTGTTGGCATGGGGCTAATTAAGCACTATAGATATGAGCACTTAACAGCTATTATTTCTGGTCATATACAACCTAAAAACTATGTGCTACCTGCCCTTTTTCCTGTTTCACTCTACATACCACATACATAGTTACTCACTCAGCCGTTGTTTTGGGCAACTTCCCTTCAACAAATTGGTCTGAGTAGTAACTTGAACGGAGTGGACGGGTTGAGAGATCTAACTTAAGCTACAAAATACTCAATTTGAGTTGAGTATGAACGTGAATTTAATTTGAATATTGTCAATATTTATATTGCTGAACTCGGGTTATAGAACTCAACTGAAATGGTTCAAATCGTGTTTGATTATCGGGTTACACAGCACAGACCGAAATTCAAATTTCATGTTCTAAAAATTCAAATTTTATTTTCGATTACATTATTTGATATAGAATTTGGGTTGGATTTGAAGAATCGAGGCTTTAACCCAACACTGTTCGAATTTATATTGGATTGATTAGTTTTTTCGTTCAAACTTCAATTGAGTATTGAAAATTTGTCTAAATACTCATTATTCCAAATTTTGATCCGTCCAAATTACACTCCTAAGCCACGTGTCAACCACCGAATGCTTCAAAATCTTTGGTTCGTTCATGGTTAGATTGGTGTAGTGACATAAACCACAGCTAGATTAGATTGTGAGCTCAGCGTACAACAGAAATCGAATCAAATCAAAGGTTTCGAGTTTAGAATATTAATGCACGAACTCGTTTCATGGTAGGGTCATTAATATAGCAAGGTCGTCGGACACGTGACTATTATTATATTTATATGGCTGAATCTTGGTTGCACCCTCTGCCACTGGACAGTGGATGTCAGAATAATGAACAAACTCTACTAGGTATTTCAAGTGGTAACAAAAATGAATTATAAATTTAAATATACTGAATTTGAATTTAGACAATCCTTTCGAGCTAGATTATAAGAGTCCTTCATGATTACCCTGGTCCCGCCGTGAATGGTTTGTCTTTCACTAGATTGGAGAGGTAATTAGTCAAAGTATACATAAGTTGACCCGTACACCCCTAACTATTAGAGCAAAAAAAAATTGAACAGAGGATAAAATTATGGTACCTCGGAAAAAAAAAAGAAGAGTAATGTACCGAAATTGATTAAGAATTGGAGATATGGATTTGATAAATCTGTAGTCATTGATTGTAAAAATAAAAATCTCTATGACAACACTCCGGGGCAACTCGGATGTTATACTTAAGTAATCAAAATGACCTGGTCTCAGGTTCAAATCTCACAAGAGACATCCTGATTTGACTTGATAAACATGATTTATGAGTGTTTATGCGGATTTTAAGTTTTAAGTAACCGATAAAAGTTCCAATAGTGTGTAGTTAAGATAATTCTTGATTATCAAAAAATACCCCAATGCCCTTGTTATTTTTTTCCCAATGTACAAGACTATCTTAAAGGAGGAGGGATGCTCTTTTGAAAGAAACCAATGCTACTTTGACAAAAAAAAAATTGATAGCATTTGCTGATTCTCAACATTATTGTTATTGATTTAACTGTGAATCCTAATATTTATTAGGATTTACTATCTATTCAATGATTGTAATGAAAAAAATCAACAAAAAAATATTAATATTTTTTTGTCAAAATAAGAAATGTCCCTGTGATTTTTGTACTATGGATAGAGCTGAAATGGGTCTCACAGTCCTCATTATTAGAACTAGAGAGGACCCAGACCAAGCCCAGCACTTTCCAGCTGGTGAAAGACAATATGGCGTCTTTTCTCTAATAAGTAGACCCATCAAAAAGACATGCAAGACATTAAAAAGCAGTGAAAGCAATGTATCAGGTCTTTGTGTTTTATTTAAATCTTTAAGTGAGCCCCCTTATAATTCTTTGTTGCAGCAGAATGAAATGTAATTGGCTGGGGAGTGGTGGCTCTAGTTTAACTTATATATAGGCATTTGAGCTAGGGAAGGTCTAGTACATATCTAGTCTAGACAATCTTTGTGGGTTGTAATTTGTGTTGCATAGCAAGAATAATTCAAATCACATCACATGTCCTCTGTATTCATAACTATAAAACAACAAGTACTGTATTGGTCAAGGTTAGAAAAACTGGATTTTTGCTTAATTGGCTATTATTGCAAGACGTGTGGCTTGGAGCTTTTGATTTCACTTATGTGGATTGCACCTTTGGGGATTTGTAACCAACGTTATATAGAATATTCGGAATGAAGTGAGGTGAGTTGGGGAATCACCGTGATATAGAATATTTTCTCGTGCTTGCTTGAAAAGAGTGAGATCTCACAAATCTCTTTCCCGACTTTACCAAATCAAGTTATATAATTGCTAGAATAAAATTGGTCAAATGAAATATATGCAAATGGATTGGTGAGTTTGAGATGCTTCAACCAACTTAATAATGGAATTAGCATCCAAGTGAAAAGACAAGAAGGATGGCAAAACCGATTTGGATAAGACAACTATGCGACGGAACTGTCCATTATTTGCTAAAGTTTTGTAGAAAGTAGAGTGGGCAATGACATTAAACAACTAAAGATTTAGGAGGACAATGTCACATGAATTTGGAATACTTTCCACCGAGAACAAAGACATACAAATCTCAAGTGATATTGTTAAAGAAATAAACAATAATCTAGCAACAAGGTTGAGGCATCTTTGATGAGGATAAGGGAATGAGAAGAAAGGAGACCAAGGGAGTCTAAGGACTTTGAGGAGTGTTTGGAAGATCTCCACCACTTTCACAAAGACCATATGGGTTTGTCCCAAATTCTTTCAACCACAAGGACAACTCATTGCCACCACTTGACCATTTATCTGATGTAGCAAGTATGGAAGAAAAAAACATGGTGAAGAAACGATGATTGGCAATGATTTTATGACGATAATCAAAAAGATTTTAAAGACACTGACAAAAGAAGGTCTATAATCAATTCTAAAACAATGTTCACAAAATGAATGTTTGTAGTCGTCATGCTAGTTTTTTTTTTAAAAAAATAGAAAATAACGTCTAGACTACTTTTGAACACTGTTTTGTTTCATCTTGCTAGTAGGGTGTTTTGTAACTTTGCTTAATTCTCCAATCATTTCATCCCACTAGGGTATTTAATTACATTGATATGTAGAAAATATTCCACAATCTTCGATGATTTTGAATGAAATTCATGAATTTGTTCTCTTCTATTCCGATCACTTTGGTATTTAGAGATCAACAAAGCTACTAAAGAATTGTATTGACCCTAATCATCAATAGTTCATTAGAGTTTTTATATCCCCCATCATGCATATTATCTCTATGCACCAACTCATTCTTAGCTTTTGCCACCTTCCACTCCCATTTTGTACGTACCCATGAGTCATTGTTGGCAGCTTGGCTCCCTAACCACCTTTCCCCTTCTCTGTGTGCTGGTGTTTGTTGATGATTCTATCATAATTTTAATTATATTGAAGGTCATCAAGACATGGACCATAAATGACATTAGTATTGATGTCCGAATAGAACATCATCAGAGGGACAGTGTGAGACAGAGAATATTGAAAAGTGATTATATATGATTTTGTCACCAGATAAACTTGGCTTTGATTTGATACAGTTTGGACCAGTATTTCTGACTCATTGTTCAAGAGTAGAGGCAGTCTTAGCCTCTTGGGGGGTTCATAAATTCAAGTTGAGGATGAAAGATTATTATCTCGAGGTTCCAAATTTGGTTCTTATTAAAGAATTCGATTTACAGGTAATTTGTGAATCGTTGTTTACATTTGCCATGAGTTCGAAAAATATGTGAATAATTTTGTCACGAAGAAAAAAGAAAAAGTGTCTACCAACATCTGTCTTGATCAGTAGAAAGAGTTATACAAAGTTCAAAGTTCAATTTACCTTACGGTCCAATTTTGACTTTTCAAATAATGTGATTGAATCTCAACACTTCAATTTTGTTATGCCTTTTTTTGTATACCAAATAGAGAAATGCTAAGGTATCTAAATCAAAAACTCAAATCTCTCGTTTCAATCGCATTTGCAAATCATATTGAATAAAAAAGTCGACTTTTTGCTTCTCATAAAATGATATGCAAGGTGTAAACGTCTTCGAGATGAAAATTTTAAATTTCGATTTAGGTTTAGATGTTTCCCATTAGAGGACTTTATAAATTACATGAAACTTGGGATATAAACATCAATCCTCATTTTTTTAGATAAAGGATAAATTCCTAGTTTGTCGCTCAAGCCCAACCCTCAAATTTTTGTTAGTACGATTCTTAATGATTTTATACCTTTTAGTTGGGTCAATACATGATATGATGCTAGTGGAGATTCTTTTAAAGGGTGTACCCTTTGGAGGTGGGTTTCTACCACTGTGGAGATGGTGGGGATGACTCTTTCATGATGTTTTGGTTGGAAAAAAGTATTTGGTGCTCACTATGTATATAACAGTGTCATGTGATACACATTACTTATAAAATATTATATATTTAATTAATTGTTGTGATTTGTAAAATTGTCAATTTAAAAAAAAATTAATAAGTGTAATAAACAAATATTGTGGCAGTTTTTTAATAATTATGAACACCATGACACACTGTCACCTGTTACTTTTTAAGCACTGGAATTTTTTTTTTTGGTTGGTTCTTTGTAGAAGCCAGGTAAGTTTAGAAAAATCTTATAGGTAGTTCAATAGTTGAGTCTGATTTTTAGTAATCTAGAGATCTTAGGTTCAATCCATTCCAACACTCCCAAAGATTAGCCATCCTTACAAATATGTTCTAACTCAAGTTATGACGATCAATTACTGAGTTAAAGAAAATAATCGGCGCCATTGGACACTAATCTCTTAGTCTATTATGTGTGTGTCAGACAGAGAGAGAGAGAGAAAAAAGAAGGGGGGGGGTGGACTTGCCTTTATGTCAATCCCCTCGTGTAGATGAAGTACCCTTAGAAATGGGTTCTGGCAAATAATGATTTCCAAAGGACAGCTACAAAGAATAGAGAATAAAGTGGATTCTTAGAGAAGATCTGAGTCATAAGCTTTTAAATTTTTAATGCATACAAGGACATTATTCAATGGAAGACATGATGATGAAGAGTTTTTTGTGCTACTAGTTTTCTCTCCTTGTTTTAACTCTACCAAATTCAAATACTGCCTTACTCAACATGGACCCATTATCAAAAAAAAATAAATGGACCCCACTTTACATTTTAACCCATGTAAAATTTCACTGTTAATTAAGACTTATTACTAATTCCCAAATTCTCTATCATAAAACTAAAAGTGGATTTCACTATTGAATAAGACTCGTTACTAATTCAATAACCGTGATGAATTAGGTTAACAAATTAGATTAATAAATTGGGTCAAAATATAATTTTTTTAAACTTGCATGCATGTGATGTGAGTTTAATCAAGGCTAGAAAGGGTGAAGTTAAGCATACAATCTCAACAAATGTTGCCCTAATTTCATTGGTCTAACGAAGTTTGGTTAAAAGTCCCTAAAAAAAAGGGTCAGCAGGCCGGGTATTATCCAATGGGCCCATCTTGTTGCCTTCGTTTAATGGTCCGTGCTTGCTCGTGGGCTATGCCATTGATTATTTAATGGGCTGAACTGGGCTTACTCGGCGAGTATATATGTGGTGGCCATGTGTGGTTTTTAGGAGGAATTTTGTCAGTCTCCTTACCTGTAATAGTTTTTCATTAAAAGAAGAAGTTGTTATAATTGGTTTTTCTATTTTATTATTTAAAGAGAAATTTATTTCTATAGTATTATTAAAATAAAATATAAATTATTTTTCCTCTTTTTATTTTTAGTTTTATCCAAATTACCTTCCAACATGCCAACCACTGCATATATGAAGGTGGTCTATATGACTTTAATATGCCAAATTGAGCAATTATTTATGTTTAATTGCTATGAGTTTTCTTAGTACATGTGAGCAATCTTTCAACAACTTATAATTTTGTAACTACTCCAAGTCTATGAAGCTGCGCTTGGTTGATGGTAATAAATCATGAGAATAAAATGATCATTACTTATATTAATACTCACTCCGATATTTACTATGTAGTAATCAAAACTCATTTCCATCACCGTAAAATGCCTAATCTCACCCGTGTAGGAATTTATCGCTCCTAAATATTTGATGGTATTTTTCATTCTTAACTACCATCATTTGTTGCCTCCACCACCACCATCCGACAGGGTTGGGGTTGGGGTCAGGGTCCTGGGATTGGAATCAAGGTCGGGGTCCTAGATTGGAGTTTGGATTCGACTTCGAGTTTGGGGTCAAGTCTGGATCAGAGTCCGGAGTCAAGGTCCGAAATCTTGGTTAGCACTTAATTCTAGTTATTACCAAATATTAAAAATAATGAATATTTCATTTCATCCCTATATTCATTCTATTCAAACCTTCATTCCATTAGTATGGAAAAGCATTATCACGTGCAAACACAACATAGGAGATTAATTTTGTGGTCATCTTTCTTCAACTGCCAAGTTTTTTTTTTTTTTTTGAAAAAAAAAAAATCAAGAACTGCCCCCAAAAGGTTGAATAAGTAATGGGCGTAGGCCCATACTTGGCGGATCAAGCACTAAACCTAAGTTGGCCCACTTGTGGTAGTACTAGATCTCTGACTCTGAGGGGACAGAGCAAATTCAAGCCAGGGTGATTCATTTCAATAAAATTTTCTAAATTTGATCAATTAAAATGGGGAATTTGATCAACAGTTCCAAAAAATTATATTTGGCCCCTAAACTTTGGAATAAATTTCAAAGTCTTTAAAAAAAATTATTTTATATTTTTATTTAGACCTTCAACTTTTCAAAATTTTGTAACAAAGACTTTTCTTTTATTTTTCCTCAGAATTTGGACAGAAAATAGTCACATGCTTCACAATATGGCTACTTACATCATTTTCATATGTTTCTTTAAAACATAGCATGCAGGCTCTACGACATTGGTGGCAAGGTATGATCTCTCTCTGTCTCTCTAAGAGCTAATGTTTTCTAATAATTTTCTTTTCACTGCTCATTACTTCAATATCGCTTAGTAATAAAATCAATAATTCAACTGAAATGTATTGTATTTAAGTAGATTCAACATCAATATACATGGGATGTCCTAGCATTGAAAAAAAGTATATTAAATAGAATTTGAATTCCCGAATTTGTACGTGATGGTGTTAATCATCTATCAACTTGCGTTAGCAATAACTACATCATATCTTTTGGAATCAAATAAAGCCACATACTGTTCTTTTCTCCTATTATTGATTGTAAACTTTTTGGAATCTACTCAAGCCACCTTGTTGTTCATGACTTTCCAGACTCACTCCTTTCTTTGTCACCACTTATATTTATTACCCATTTATGCCCCAACTTGCATGGCGAAAAGGGTTGTGATTCCTTTTGGTTGGCACAAGAATTTCATAGGCTTATCTTCCAAATAGATGGTGGCCGAAAGACATAGCATTTTGCCAATCCTCTTTTATCTTCCACCAACTCACATTCATTTTGAATCAAAGATTCCACCTAAAACCAGATCTGTATTTTAAGCTTTGGACCAGGTATATCAATGGTGGTCCTGGTATTAATGGCGGAGCTTTTAGCCTCCAGAAAAGTCGCAGTCCTTTGCTTCATGGTCCATGAATGAGAATGAGTAAAGGGTATCTTCATAGTAACTATAAGTTATTTTCTCCAATAGGCTTTGATTTGTGATATCTACAGTCGTTAAGTTCGTCACTCGTATCGGGTGAGGCATGTTCTTATTGAATTGAGACGGTTTCGTATAAAAAAATACTCTGATCGTATTCAATTTGTTTAGTAACTCGTGTTTAACGAATCGTGACATATCATTTTCGTGTCTTATATGAACCATGTAAAACTGGTATATAAACGAGTTGTGTCGTGTATTTCTTCTGATCAATTTCACTTATACCCGATTTGTTTATTAATTGTATCGTGTCGAGTTCACTCGTCTACTAATTTCATATCGTATTAACAGATCGTGTCATATTTTAACACCTATAGTAGTCATTGATCACCCATAGTAGTAATTCAACGCCCTCTCGCATACAAACTATATTTTGAGACAAACTTGTTCAATTCCTTTCTTTATAAGGGCAACGAAATTTCAACTAAAGGACTTTCTGTTTTAATAATTTATTAAACTTTCATCTATTACAAAATCATAAGTTGTTAGAAAGAGTGTAACATGAATATTTTTGTATTTTGACAAATTTTACACGTGTTTTACTTTCATTCACTACAACAAAATTGTTTTTTAGCAATGAGTTTTGGCGACGAATACTAAAATTTGTTGTAAAAAAGTTATTTTTGGCGACAATTTCAAATGTTTGTCGTGGTAAACTTTTTTATGATTTTTTTGACGACTACTACGCCGTCTTCGCAAAACCTTTTCCTCCAAAAAAAAATTAGCGCCATTGTTAGAGCTAAATGCTAATTTTATGGGCGACAAAAAAAATTGTCACCCAAATAATTTTTGTCACAAAATTTTTATCAAATAACGAAAAATAAAAGAACAAAAATAATAATACTTAGCAATAATACATGTTGGTGACAAGTTATATTTGGTCGCAGAATATCACTAAAAGAAAAGCGTTTTACTACGACGACTATTAGTGATGTGTAAGAAAAATTGTCGCAATAAGTTCAAAGACAAAAACAAACCAATTTTTTTTGTTTTTGTCACACATCGGCAAATGAGATGAGATGGGAGGGCTGACTTACCTATAAAAGGCAGTGACCTCTTACCTTAGCTTAAAGTTTGATTTTTATGTGAGATTTGATTAGAAATTCCTCTTTTTTTAGGTAATTACATCTGACAGTAAAAAAAGTGGAGTAAGAAAAGTATAATATTAAAATTTGTTGATATAATTTTTTTAAAATTAAACGGGTTAAACGAGTTGTATCGTGTTACCCATTTATAAAATTTGGTCATCTGTTATTTGGCGTCGAAAATATTTTAGTCTCAAAATATATATCTTGATATTCAGCGACAAATATTATGTCATCACCAAAGAGAAAAATATGACTATAATATAATTTCTTTTGGCGACGAATGATTTTTTGTGACAAGTAGATGAATTTTTATGAGACTAAGTTTTTTCACTGATAATCTACTTTGGTGACGATACTTTAGTTGGTCGTCAAAAACTTTCAGTAGCGAGCATGCCGAGACAAATTGACGACCAAATTTTTTTGACGCAAAAAACTTTTAGCGGCAAATTATTCATTTTTAGCAACGATTTTTTTTGCCGCTAAAAAACATTTTTCTTGTAGTGATTTGACGAAAATAAATTATATTATAATATCAAAAAATAATTTTTTGATACCTAAAACTAAGTATTCGAAGAAAGTAATGCTATCAAAGATCTGGAGTTGGATTCTGCGACAATGAGGCTACGTACATAGCCAGCTATGGGACACAAAATTTGCAGTGATGATCCAAAGTTGAACTTTGTTGTGGACAACCCTAGTTGTTAGGAAGGACCATAGCAACTCCAGGAAAATGGTGTCCCTTGAAAGGAGATAAGCTCCATGGCCACCAAAGGCATATACCTTTCCGAAGGTTGGCATAGTTGATAAGAGGAAAGATCAATTCAATCAAAAGGACCACTTTTCATCAGCTCTTTAGCCTTCTTCTAGAAAGAGTTGGGGGAATAATTAATAGGCTTTTAACAAATTTTTCATTACAATAAGAGGTATCCGAATAATTTATGTGCACTTTAACTAATACCCTCTCTAATTTGATCAAAAATAAGTTATTCATATCGAAAATAGAGAATTCAAAAAGAATAAATCTCTCATAATCTCAATCAAAAATATATTCACATTTAAAGCTTAAGACGACTAAATTTATCCCTCATCTCTTTCTCCACTATTCTATCTTGGGGTTACTAGTTTTTAACCATTGCATGCCATCCGAGATACACTTTGTGAAGCGGTCTTCAAACTATGACTTTGCAACAACGTTTACCTTTCAATGCTTTCATGTTGATCAATTCTATTCATTTTTTTTGGTGTTGAGGCTTACGCTGACTATTCTCTCAAATTCAGTGACTAATTACTGTAACTTAAAATGGTTGAGAGCATGTCCCTTAAGGGACAAGGTTGGCTAACTTTAAAAAGTGTGAAAAAAAAATTAAACTTGAGACTTATGTATTATCAAAATTTAAGCTCAACCACTTGTTATCTACGTCTTATCATTTGTTTTATATATACTTGGGTATTTAGAGGGTGGTTTTGATGCACAAGTAATGTTGCTCTGTTGTGCAAAAACAGCCTCTTTGCATCTGCATGCGGGTGTTGATCTCGAATACCTTTTGGTTAGGAAAGTAAAATAAAATTTACATGTTATGTTATACATTAAGAGCTCATTTGGTGAGTTTCAAAATTTAGTGGATAGTAATAGAAGAATATGTAAGCCTCATAATGCGACCTCCAACTCAATTTTTATTCAATGCAACGACATTTTTAGGTACTTTTAAACTCTAATCCCAATGGTTCAAATTTGGATCATTCTCAATATCACCCAAGATGTGTTTATTTAAAGAATATTCTAAATCTACAACTCAAATTTATATCTCAAATGCAAGGGATCAATGGGTCCCATTTAAAAAAGTTGATGAGACCTACTCATCCAATAGCCCCTTCATTTAGAATACAAATTTGAGTTACATAGTATTTTTCTTATTTAAATCCTCATATACGAGGTTTAATAACTTAAATTCACTATTCAAATCAGGCCAGAAAAGTCCAATTGTTTAATCTCATAGTTATAAATAAAACAAACATGAATTATGTGAGCCCTTGATTATTTTATTACCAAATTAATGCATCCTCTCTCTCTCTCTCTTGTTTTAAAAGTCAGGAGTGTTCGAGTCAACTTATGAACATCTCGACTAATTTCTCTCCAATTTAGTCAAAAACGAGTTATCCACGTCGGAATTAGGATATTCATAAAGATAAATTTAACATGTCCTGACTTTAAGTGGTTGTCAGCTCGTCTTTGTTATCACTGAAGTTATCCTTAGAGTTAATTAATGCATCCTTCTATTATAACCTAAACATTGCCAAACAGGAGAACACTGGTACCACTTTAGTACTTTATCGAAATTTCTTGTGAGTCCTACATCTTATCATGAGTTATTTTTAACCATTAATAGTGAAAATAATAAAATAAAAGTAAAAAAGAAAAGAAAATATAGAAACTTTAAAAGTGTCTTGTTTTATAGATATTTGGCAGCCTGTTGTTTCGGTTCTATTTTGTGTCTCTGAAATCTCCTTATCAGATCACGGGCTCACTGGACCACTGCATCTTTGTGTGCTATGGTTCCAAAGACGATTGATTCACCAAACGTATGGTCGTGATTGATAAAGATTCGATACCGCCTTGTCTATGTCTTATATTCATTGCGACGACATTTCAACAATCTTTTATTGTCACTTGTCTTGGCCATGTATTCTATAAACTCGTAGTTGTAACATAAACTTTGAATACACTTAGTTGTCCATAAATCACGTAAATTTGGTAAACTAAAACTTGTTTTCCACTTAGATTTTTGAAAGGAAAACAAGTGATAATTCTGATTAGATTTTTACAATTGAGATTTTAGATTGATTCTGAAACATTTGGGATCGGTCCTAAGCCTTTTAGATTACTTCTAAGTTGAAAAATTGAATCATAATTTAGCACGTTTGAACTGTAACCTAATTCAATCGCAGCTGACAATGGGGTGCCAAAAAGGGTACAGTGGCCTAGTTGTCAACATGTTATGGTCCATACCATCTGAGCTTATGGTGAGTGGTAAGTCATACCTGTTTAAGTTATTCTTGACTTTCATGTGGTTATCAAATAGAGTTCGATTTACGGGAACAACGCAATATGCTGTTTGACTTTAATGGTGCTATGGTGACGAACTGTCCTTCTGAATTAATAATTATGACTCAAACCAAATATTTCACAATAGAGAACCCTCGTGGTCATGCTCAAGGGGTTATTAACTACTGATCGCCCTCCTCTTTTAAGTATTAAAAAAAAAACGTTATATGGTCCATTGTTAATAGCGCACTTTTAATGATAGTGTTTCAAAAAATGCTTTTAATTTACCATTGAAAGTGTGTTTTCGAAACATGTTTTTTAGCATAAAACTTTCATGGAATTACAATGATTTAGTTTGACAAATAAGCTTGTAAGTACCGTATTTTCGTAAAGCTTTCAATAAGTTACTTTTGATTGAATATTCACAATTCAAATCAGCTTGAGAACTGGTATTCTAGTATACCACGCCTCTTTCCAGTCAAAGTATGTATAAAACCTGAAAACCAGCAGCACCAGTACAGAGTCTAAACAGGAAGAAGATTCAAGAAACATACATGTATGATGTACAAAACTACAAATAATAAAGTTTCAGTTCAGGTGGCCAGTTAGAAGGCATTTGGAATGTTGTTCAGAAACAAATTAAACAGGATTTGACTATGATACAGTCAAAACAAAAATTTAGTATCATATTTCTAAAATTTATTATATTAAATAATATTTTTATAGGTCATTTTACATTTAAAAAATTTATCATTTTTTGTTGGTGATGGATATTTTTATTATTTTCTTTTAGTACAAAAAAATTACTTTTATCACTTTTTAAGATACCACAACAATAATAAAAATATTCATAACTATAATAAAAATACCTACAAATATAATAAAAATATCAAAATTCTAAATTTCGATACCACAGGCAAGTCTAAATTGCGCCGAATTATTTCTCGGCTGTGTTGGTACTCAAAGCCACAGCCCAAAAAGATGATGTCAGTGAGCAGTGAGCCACCACTGCATCTGAAAACTTCAAATACTGCCATATGAAGGCTTAGTAGTGTTCATGTCTGACACGTAAAAGATATGGAGATTACTTACTTAAGAAGCAGATGAAAGGGGATTCATTCTCTCTCCTTACTCGACTTTGTCTAAAACCACCTCAAATTTCATGACAATTATACTCATATATATGAACTACACCAATTTCTAAATAATTTTCTTTCAAAAAAAAATCTTTAACTACAAGAAAATATAATTTTTTTTATGGGAATGAATTGCCGCAAAACGTATGTTTATCGTACAAATATTTTTTGTGACGATATTTTTATTAGACAAGTAGAGGATTCTTCTTCTGACTCTCAAATAATTTATCGTACAACCTAGGAAGAAAAAAAAAAATCCAACTGTTGATTAACTATAAAATTTTTTATCTTACATTGTTCTGGGTGAGATTTGGATTTTCTTCCCCAATATTGTTATTCAGGAAAAAAACAAAACAAAACAAACTTCAAGCTGTTCTTAAGAAAACACTTCTGCATGCAAATCCTATGGAAAGATTCAATAATCTAGCACCTAGTCTCTGCATATTCTCAATCATTTTCGAAAATCAAACTTATTTTTCAGAAAAAGAAAAAGAAAAATAAACAAAAAAAGAGTTCTCTTCCTTTTCATACTGCAGATTCTCCTCCCCCCTCTTGCTCCTTCCTTGTCTTTCTCTATCTTGTGGTTCCAAAGCAAACGTGTCACTCCACTTCCCAACTTTACCCAAATACAGATTCCCTTCCTGGCTCCACTCCTCAATCTGATCTTCCTCCACTGTTTATAAGCACCACCCATAGCCACCTCCTTCCTCATACTCTCCCATTAACCTAGTCTTCCTTCACTTCGGGTTCTGAGAGAGGTACGGTACTATAATTTATTACTTTTTCGGTTCTAAAATACGTTTTTTTGAGTTAACTTGCAACAAACATTATAGAATGAACTAATTGATTCTAAAATAATTAAACTTTTGAAGTAATAATTACACCTTTTTGGGTTTAATTATAACATTTTTTGGGTTGAGTTCAATCCTTAGACGGACTTTAGTGCAACGATAAGATTATTCTATTATAACCCGTAGATCATGAGTTTGAATTACAAAAATAATCTCTCAATTCCAATTATGAAAATAATCTCTTTTTTGGAGAGATAAGACTGAGTGTAGTGGTATGCTCTTAGATCAATCCTTAAAATAATCTATATTCCAATCGCCCCAAAAGAGGGTAAATTACATTCTCTCATAATCTCATTATTTATAGGCTGTTGAGCTCAAAAGCACTTTGTCACCGGCGGTGGTTAGTTATGGCGTCTAGCTCTATGAGTTCACGTAAGAGTGGTTCGTCGTGGACACCCCAGCAGAACAAGTTGTTTGAGAAGGCTTTGGCTCAGTTTGATAAGGACACGCCGGACCGGTGGCAGAACGTGGCCAGGGCGGTGGGTGGCGGCAAATCTGCGGAGGAAGTTAGGAGGCTCTATGAGATACTTCTGGAAGATCTCCGGCGAATCGAGTCCGGTAGTGTGCCGATTCCGAGCTATAAAACTGGCTCCGCCGATGACGAATTGAGGTACGTATAGTTCTTGTATGCAAGTTCTTAAATTTACTGTCAAAGAGACTTTTTTCATTTCGTTTATTTTGTTTTTTCTTAATTAATTTGTTTTCTGTTGTTATGGTCACAGACATGGTTCTTACAAATCTGAAAGGAAAGAATTAGTTGAAATACGTTTAAATTAATTCAAATATTTTTAGCCGTTGAATTGAAAAAAAATGTTGACGGTGTTAGAGATTGCATGTCATGTTGCATGGAACCGATTTTGTTACTAAATTAAGTCTGATAATGTTATTTTAAAGAATCCAAATTAAGTAACGTGGGCTTTAACCTGGGCCACTTATCGTTCACTCAAATTGTGAATGGGTAAAAGGCCCATGTCCCATGAGCTTGACCTTGGGCTACAGGCTGACCAGGTCCATTGTGTGGAGGACCATGTAATAGTATATAGAAACGGGACTCGGGCCATCTTATTAAGGCCGACCCGATGGGGTTTGCAACGGGCCATCTTGATTATTGTCCAATGGTCCGTTCTACCACGGCCTGGCCCAGATTCCAACACGTAAACCTAGGCTTGACCATCAAGTCGAGTAGAACAGTTTCGTGTCAAGTGGAACGAGTTTGTGTCAAAAATATAGTCCATCCATACCTTATTCGTTTATATAAACGAGTCCAACTGTCGCACCTTTACACGAATCGTTTATTAGACGTGTTATCCGATACAAACCGTGTGTTACCCGCTAAATAAGAAAATAAGTTAAAAAATTTCGAGTACATAGGAAAAATCATCAACTTGCTACACATCACACATATTTGACTTGTTTACTATGACAATAAGTCATGGTTGAGCAAAAAAATAAAGACAAAAAATAAACATTAAAAGACTACTAAATTTGAATGAGTATAAGAGATGAGAGGTGTGAGATGAGGTAGAGGTTGAGAGACCTAACTTTTTAAAAAAAAATTATAGTACCATAATAAACGGGTTAAACAAATTGAAACGAGTTTATAGGTTAAATACAAAATCGATTCATTTATTTCACGGGTCTGCCGAATTAACCAGTTAACTGTCTGAACCCGTTAAGATTACACCAAAACCCACTAAATCCGAGTCGAATTCGTGTCAGTTTCACGAGTCGTGTCTAAAATTACGAGATCTACGTAAACCTATTTAGGTTGATCCAACAAGCCAACCGAACCTTTTTGCTTTCTTTCTGTCTCTATTTTTTTTTAAGGATAATTTATGTGCACTAAATTTGTGCACAAAAAATGTACACCAAATCATTGTCAACCGTTGGATAATGAGCCTTACTGATCTAATGACTGGCAATGATTTGGTGCACAAATTTGGTGTGTATAGTATTGTTCTTTTTCAATAAATGGAGACGGGTGTGTTGGAGGGCTTTTATGTCACCCAATCTAGCTCATAACTCGTTGAATATAAGCATATATTTTACCCACTTATGAATAGTATTGTTGGTAGTGATATTGTTCAATAGTATTGTTGTGATAGTAACTGTTAGATTTTTTTATTATGATTCTATATTTTATCACATCATTAATTTGGCAAATTAAGTTCATTTTTTACATTCTAGTAACAGTATGTCACCCCAATGAAAGAGACGCTTTTCACTCAGTAATGTATGTTCCATTAGTAGAAAATATAAACGTTCTTACACGTATGTATGTGTGTGTGTTCTATTGTTGATCACTAAGCTAAGATTAGATTTCTTGCTTGACAGGCTTCTGAAGTATCTAAAGCGGCAATAAGGTTTAAGCCCCATCTACGGTGCAGTTCCATCTTTATCAGCAGATCTATTAAAGAAAATGCAAGCATTCACCAAGCAAACCTCTGTGTGTGTGTGAGAGAGAGAGAGAGAGGTCTTTGCCTTCCTAGATTTCTATTGTAACATATTACTAGAAAGATTATCATGTCTTGTCTTCATGGCCGGCCCATAATTTGGATTTCCATATGTCCTGTGGTGACATGATTTATGCATAGTGACGCCCAAATAATACGTTACCTTATTTACTACCTTGTTTCCTTTGCGGTGACAAAGGCATTGACAGTACAAGCCCACACAACTACTCCAATGTCTTTCTCAAACCTTTATCATATACAAATGAAAAAATATCTTTGTAAATTATCACCATTAATTGTCATTCTTTTTTTTGGGTCCCACAAACCTATAAACTATGTAAACAAACAAGGTGAATGATTGGAAAATAAAGAACGATTTATGCCTTCCTACACCATGACGGCGGCGGGTGGAATGGGTTGAAAATGATACTCCAAACTTCTCCTCAAAACAAATATATCCGTACAAGTTCAGGGTTGATGGTTAAAATGAGGATAAGATTGCTCATGAGTTATTTCCTTTAAACCCATTATAGACGGTAACTTTATACATTGAGTACGATCATTAGATCAATAAATTTGTCAAACAGTCTTACATTTTGAGTTTCGATCAAGAACTGGTTGAACTTTGTATTACAAGAAGTCAGTTCATTTTCTGGAGCCTTTCTCCATCTAAGGATGCAAGAATTCTCTTGAGGTGGCGAGTGTATATGAAAGGCCGCTCCAGCCCAACAAGATGCCCTGCCTTTTCAATATAGTGCAAGGTGGGTTTGCCTCCCAATTGCCTGTGATCATGTTTGAAATGGTCTAATTAGCATAAGTTATATTTTAGTGCTGATGATACTATTTTTTGTCCTTAGAGTAAGTTCGTTTTATCAGTTTAGTCCTCAATGTATCAATTTTGTCAATTTAATTTCGAAAATTTTTAATTCATGTTGACGAACCGTTAATTTTTTTGACAGAAATGATAAAATGTCATTCTTTTATAAGATATTACATGAACATTTTCGTCAAAAATTTAATGGCCCGTCTGTGCAGGGACCATTTGAACACAAATTGAATACTTTAACAAATAAATTTAAAAAAATAAAAAAATTGAGGAATAAATTAATAAAACGAACATACTTTAAGGATCGAAAATACTATTAACCCTATATTTTATTACCATGTATTTTGATGAGAAATAAATGAGCTTTTGGTTAGCCTGTCATTGTATTGAATGATTAAAGAGGATGGATAATTGATCTAATGATGGTGAGGTAGGATAATATATTATAAAGCATAAATTATATTTTATTTAGAACCGTATATTTTTTAGGTGTATAATTTCAATGCATAACCACGAAAAAATTATATGCATATTTTTTAGATATTGAAAATGATGGGCAACTTGAACAAACGATAAAGAAATAAGACACAATTGAAGTAATCATATATCCAATATGAAAATTGACTCAACTCTTTTATGTTATGGGCTACTTCCAAGTTGAAAATCTTGTCATTTTCTCCCCACAATAGATGAATTCTCTGCAAAAACAAAATGCAAATAAGATAACCAATGATGACACTAAATTATAACCTTTAAATACAAATAGACAATTGAATCTATAAAGGGAAGATAGATATACATCTATACCAACTTTCATACGAACGTGTTATACTTGGAATAGGTTATGATCGAACCTATATTAGAAGGGATTTAAATTCGATTCAATCCCACTTCAAAAAAACCTTTACCAACACAATATGACAATGGCGTATGTCATTTCAATCAAGCAAAATGCCTAGGGCTAGAAATGTGGTCCAAAATATCAGCTAGATACTGACGTATACACCAACGACATGTTTTTATTAAATTCAGATGTCATAAATTCAGATATTTTAAATTTAAATTTAAATTTTGATAATTTTTTTATAGCTAAGTTATTAAAAAATTATATTTTATAAATATCTTAATTCTGACATAAATAAATTACATTTGACCGAGAGAAAAAAAATTAATCAAGATTTACCTAAGTTGACTTGAAGCCGCTTAACCAAAATACAAGGAAAAAAAACCGCTGCAAACCTGGGGGTAGGTAGTAGCAGTTGCGTCTTTATCACCGATAATCAAAGCCTCCAGTAGTTCAGCTCTCTCCTTTCTGTTGCTGAACATAACCTGTCATGTGTCAATCAATAAGCAAGATTCATAATTGACATTGACATTAGGAATTTCCATAAGTAATGTTAATTACCGAATCAATTCTAATTGGTTTCTTTTCATTCATTCCTTACGAGATTGTTGTACAAATAAGCACTTTTTTGGGTTTTTTTTTTTTTTTAAACTTGGGTTTGACTTGAGTTAATTTGGCTCATCTAATTAATAAATTGAACACACACTTTTATTTGAATTTAAACTTGACTTCAAATTATTATTCAAAATAACATTCGGGTAGTTTATATCCAAATCGATAACAAATTACTCATTAATTCAATTCATTGACCGTTAATATTGTTACGCTAGGGTGCAAGGAAGAGTAAGCACCTCCAGAAGTTTCTGAAAAGAAAATCAGGAAGCCATGGCACCCTGTGAGTACCCACTGTAAGCATAACTTTCACACCCTCAACGGTCTCCGGCAACAAAAATTCCGACCACCGTGAGAACCCAATCTTCTGCAGCAAAGCACGACTAATGGACTCAGTCAATAACACAACCGAGCCGGAAACCACCAAAGAATCAACCAAATCCTGGGTCCAACTTGGCCAGCTTAAACCCAACCATACTTCCATAGCTAAAACCCACCAGTGTACAACTCTCCACTCCTAGCTTCCTCAAACCCTTGGCCAAACATTCTGCCTGGAAGGTGGTTGACCGGTGGTGGCTGTCGGTGGTGGAGCCGCCGAAGAAGAGGAGGTCCGGCACGTAGACTGCGTACCTGCCGGTTAAAGCCAATACTTGGAATAGCCATGTTATAATGCCGTCTCCGACGAAGCCATGAACGAATACCACTGCAGGCTTGTTGGTTTTGTGATTGGTATGTGGCAGGATTCTAGATGGTTCTACAACCCTCAGGTTCACATGTGAAATAATGAAGTTGTTGGGATGTTCAAAGGATGCCGAAGAGATAAGCTGAGGTATAGTGACACGGAGCAGTCGAATACGACAGTTGACATCGTATTTAATGCGATGTGACCTCTCATTTATGACAGAATGAGTGATAGTGACAAGACCAATAAATGCGCGCCTGTCAGCACTTATCCTTTGAGAGTCTAGGCCTACTGTCATGATGACTAAACATTAATGATTGATGTGCCGAAATGACACGATCGATTCCTCTCGAGGAACTGTTCTCCCCAAATATTCAATGCTTAGTTGATGTCGGATGTTGATCTGGGGGATTTGGGTACTCGGGGGAGACGCATAAATACTCGGCATTTGGCCAAACATTTACCCCATTTTCCTAGCATTTAATAGGAGTAGACGTGAGTAGAAAACACTCATTCCACGAGGAATGGTGTGTCAGATGTAAGATGTCCAGATGAGACTGGAGATCTTTGACAATCATTTTTAATTCAGGTATAAATACTCCTCAGAAAAATAGAGAAAGATACACAAACTTGAATCATAAAAATAGTCCATTGAGCGAAACCTTTCGACCTTATACTGACTTAAGTTTCGGAGGAGATAAGTCGGGTGCTTGCCTGACCCCCTTTTTCTGACCCTGTTGTTTCAGGTTCGCCAGTTTGGAGATCGCTGTCTCAAACTATTGTAAAAAATATCCCATGCAGTATGGTTTTGATTTTGATTTTGATTCCTTTGGATCGTTTCATTTGGGACCCAGAAATTCATTAATGTCCTTGGTTCGATCTCCACTAATTTGGGTGTCATCCCAACTAGCTTCATCAGCCCTTGCAACAATGGCTTCACCACTGTAAACACATTCACCATCTCTCTCTCTCTCAAATATTTATTTAGTTTTGTTCGATCAAGATGAAATCACCTGGGATCTAGTGTATCTGGGTGTCTGCCCTACCTGAATATATTAAGTTTTTGATCGACCAAAGTTGGCTATCATTGACGAGGTTTTACCCTAATCCATGGCGTTTTTGAACCTTAAACTTAAAAGAGGATAGTTTTTAAATTATTTTTCAAAACATCATTTGAACTGACATTTTTCACTAAAAGACGTTATTGACAATGACGTTTTTAAATGGAGATAAAAAACTATTTAATAATGTAAAATGCTAGTGGAATTGATGTCTTCTTAAAAACATCATTCAGACCAGTATTTTTAACACTATCATCTACTCCCCATTTCCCATTTCCCCTTTTCTTTTTGCTCTTCCATTCTCTTTGATTTCCCCATTCTTTGAATTAGGAACCCTAACCTAACCCGAAATCGCCACCACCTACCACCACCCACTCCACCCCCACCATCGAAAATCACCCTACCCAGTTTTTTCTCTTCTTCCATTCTCTTTGTTTTGCCCTACTTTCTGAGATTGAAGCCCTAACCCGATACCCCCACCACCCCCATTGACCCCCATCATCGAAAATCCCCACCTCCACCACAGAACCCTTATGTTAGCCACACAACAACCACCACTCCTCCACCGCTGGTCTGAGAAGACCTCCACCACAGCCACCCCCCACCTTCAAAAATCATCACCACCATCCCCCCACCTTCGAAAATTCACACAATCCCCCCACCTTCACAAATCATCACCATCACCCCCACGTTTGCAAACCTAGACACACACAAACATCATTCAGACCAGTGTCACAGTGCAACCACCACTCCTCCATTGCTGCTCTGACAATGCCTCCACCACAGCCACCTCCACAACATGTAACTCTCCTTTCAGTTGAATGAAATAGGTTTTTATAGGGTGTTGTTTTAGAATAAGATTTGTGTGTTAATGAAATAGATTGTGTGATAATTTCAGTCAATAAGATTTTTTGTGATTTTAAATATTAGGGTTTTTGTTAATCGCATGGAATACATGTTGAGTTGATTATTATTGAGTGTTTATTTTGTGAAATTTGTAGGTTAATTTGTTTTCAAATTGGGTTTTCAATTTTTTTTTGAACAAAAAAAAAATAAAAAAATTGGAGTGTTGAATAGAGTTTATGAAATTTCAACTTGATTTTTCATTTTTTGTGAAATAGGTTTATAGTGTCTTCATTTGATGAATGTTAGGGTTATTTACATTAATATTGTATGTTAATTTATTTTACTTCCATTATTTTGGAGATTTGGTGTCAATTAGTATGAAATAGATTGTGTTAATGAAATTAAAATCAATTTTTTTGATCAAGTGTTTGTATATACATATTGATTTTTACTATCAACCGATTAATATTGAAGTAGATCCACAAATATTTATGATTTATTGATTTAGTCAATTTGAATTATATGTTTCTTGAGGATTAGTTTATTGGAGGAGTAGTTTTGTGTCTTTTATTGTAGGTGTGTATAAGTATTGTGTATGTGAGAGTTAGGTAATTCTAATTTAATTATTACTTAATGTTTGGTTAATTTAATGAGTTTTGTGAATACGATAAATCTATCTTTTTCTTACGTTTATAATGTTTTGGAATGACCACGTCTCTTGAATATATTGGACTTGAATTTTTTGGATATAATAGAAAGGTTTTCATATCTCAAAAAAATGAAAAGAACATATAGCGGCGATGGGATACTATTGTTCATGGCGAGCCTACCATCGACATGATGGATGCCACTAATCCATACATGGAGTGGTATCGACGCATTACTCGTCTACTTATCGAACCACCCATGCCACGACCTGACGTCAATTTTCAGCTAGTTGGCAATATCATCGAGTTGTTGGTATGTGTTGTTTACTTTGTAGTTAAATTAAATGTGTTACAGAAATTACGTAATCTTATTTTAAATCATTATTTTATGGTGCTGTAGGAACAGACACTGACATAGATATATCACAAAACACGTGATAGTGTTAGTGGTCAACCTAATTTGTGGACTTGTTTAGTGGCCATCAGCCAGATGGGGAATCTCAGCTACATGTGTTTGTCATCTATTTCTGAGCATTGAACACTTGTGCAACCACCAACAGACATTCATCAGTCAGTAGTAGTAGCACCAGTGTATGCATGCCAACGTGGTGTACACATTTCATGACTTCCAACTGCATGCACACATAGACATACATCTCCCTCGGTCGTGGATACTACTTCGACATCATCACAGGCAGGCTCATTAGCAGCATATGTTCCCCAAACTGCTGGAACGTGTCCACTTACACCATATGTCCCAATTGTTGATTACTGCATTCCTACACCTATTGTTGACCATGCCGCTACACCATCGATTGGCCATTCTACACAGACACCTACAATGATATCATGTGGTCCACCACTGCCCTCATCACATGTTGATGTATCGATGTCTCTATTCACACCTTCATCGAAGCTAGTAGGTATAGAAGTTATGTCACATGTACTGGACCAGACAGCTACATCACTTTCCAATGTGGCTTTTATTCCACATATTGTTCCACCGTTGTCCACACGACCTACTTCTCTTATTCCATATGAGGATTGTTCTGATGATGGTGAGGCTCCTGCTGAGGAAGTGACACATGAGCCATCACTTTCACACAGAGAGCGAGACAAAGGTGGACATGAAGTCAGTCATCCTTGCCACCATGCACATAATCCTGTAGATGGTGGAGTGACTCAAGATATACTGGTTCCTCCTGATGGACAGCAACCCAAGTGACAAAGAAGACCACCACCTTGTTTGGACGTAGTCCATTTTTTTCGTCTATATTGTATATAAATTGTGTTGATTAGTGTTGTATATTAAAATTCTTTGGGTTTGTAGTTTGATATAGTATAATTCCATTACTGCATTTTAGATTAGTTATCAAATATTATAAGCAACATTTTTTGAAGAACATAACACAATTTATTGAAATCTAGATGGACAATACTAATTGGAGTAATACACCATATTTCATAGAAACATACTGGAAACACAAGTACGACGACTGAAGTGTAAATGTTACAATACAAAAGTGCATAACACTTCTTCATTGGTCTTCATCTTTGTCGGACATCTCCACTTCAGAAATACATCCAGCTTCTCCACTCAATTGGAAGCTTAAAATTGCTTCTTCTATCCTTTCTTTTGCAGCACGGTCGCTTGCAATATGGCGCAGATTGTACCGATTGTAACGGATTGTCATTCGATTGTTCTCAGCTCGAATGCGAAACAATGCTCGTTCTAATTCTTGAGGAGTGACAATAAACATACTAATAGCAACTTGTCGAGGCCTGCTTATGTTACAAGAACGTAAATCTAAGCTTAGATTTTCTTTTTCCATCAAACAATATTGCCATTCCACCATCATTGTGTTTCTAGTTGTTAGTGAATAGCGTAAGCAAGGATTCCTTGGGTAAAAAAACTTATCCTCTAAAACCCAATAATAATCTAGAGTTTCAAACACTATTCTCAGACTATAATTCATGCTTAGAGTTAAATTCTATACATTGAACATTACACATAAGCTCAAACTTATAGGCAAATGATGTTTATGAGTACACCAGTCTACAACATCAATAAATGACATTAAAGCATTGTGTAGTCACAATAACTGACATTTTTACAATGTGTAGTCACTATGATTAACGTTGAAACAATGTGTTGTCACAATGAATGATAATGATGCAATTGTTATGTTGTACATGTTTCTTGTTCAATAGCCCATTTTGAGAAAGCCCATGCATTGTATTTCAATGCACTGGTGTGTAGTCACAATCAAAATCCTGTGATTACACACTAGTTCAATGCCAAAAAACTGATGTTGTTGAATATATCATCGACGTAAATCAATGTGAATCAGAGTCTAATAACTTTAATGTATTAGTCATCTCAATGTGTAATCACATTGACATGTACTAGTGTGTGGTTACGCTAATAGATAACAGTGTGTAGTCATACTGACTGCACATTTTTTTCAATGTTTTATGACCAACTCAAATATAAAGATGACTACACATTTACTGCAATGTGAACAAATGAGCTTATACGACAATTCGGGGTAGTTCATATCACATGTATTGCACATTATGTCTACATCAAGACCACAAGCCAGTGATAACAACCGTAGCCATCAACTAGTTTGGTTATTACAAGAGCGAGATGATGATTATAAGGGTGAGATATTTTCTAATCCAAAAGAGTATTATACTGGACTCCGACGAGAGTGGACTTTTCGTGCTAATGAATCACACTCATTATGCATAGATCTAAGAGAACTTGGTATACCGGTGCCACATAGACTTTTACTTATTATGCCGCTGATTAGGAGTGGAAAATGTGCTAATTAAATTGGTAAGTTTAGTCATTTATATACAATGAATTGATATATGTACTAATTTATTTAAAGATTTGATGTAGGGTAGTAATGGATGGAATGTTTTTATTGTGCAGGTATTTGAACTAAATTAGGGCTACCATAAGGGAAGTCAGTGGAAGTTGAAGAGGAGTTCTCTGTCAAGCACGTCTAGACGCATGATGGAATGGCGTCCAGACGGAGTTGCTAGAATGGCCAGATGAGATTTCCAGGATTTGGCATTCACTGTCAAGTGCGTCCTGACGGTGGAAGACTTGCGTCCGGACGCATGTTTCTGAAAAGTGAAACTCTGAAGTAAGAGGTGGAATTTAATTAGACTTCTTAGACAAGGAAATTATAAAGAAGGGAATCATTATGATGTAAAGGGACAAATTTTTAATTATTTTTATTCCTTTTCTGGTTGAAGCTTAGGATGTGTTTGGCTAGGTTTTCTTGACAAAAGCTAAGGGAGAACTACCCCCACGCATATTCAGGTGATGCAGTTGCGAGAGAGTTGTTGGGGGATGAGGATTTTGTGTGGACTGTTGACTATAGGTTTCTTCAGCAAGGTGACTTGACGAGCAAGTATAAGATACTGAATTTAATTTCAGTATTGAATATTTTTCCCTTGTTGAGGAACAACCACATTTATTCGGACTAGAGTCGACTACTATATGCTATGGGTACAGGGCGCTCCATTGAGCTCCCCTCGTTGATTTTTGCTGAGATGCGACGAGCTATAGTGGACCCTAAGAAGGGGTCTTTCCTTTTTGCTGGTCTAACCACTGCGCTATGTGAGCAGGCAGGAGTGGTGATTGATGTCACCATGGACTGGGCCAAGAAGATAGTAGTTCTCAACTTTGGCTCTCTACTGAAAACTCAGAGTGTATCTAAAGCAGTAGGGGAGAGAGGACAGGCTGCTGAGCAGGAAGGAGGGGTTGCACCTAAGGGGACAATGCCCGTGGAGGAGCAGTGGGATCAATTCCTCAACTTGGACGAGGATTTTGATTTACTAATTGATGAGGAGACTGATCCTAGAACTAATAGATAGCTGTTGTTCGAGATATTGAGGGAGCAAAAGGAGATGAGGGCCCAGATGAGGGGGCCAAGGTAGAGTTCTCAAAGTCATGCAGACCCTTCATCGTAAAGTTGATATATTTCTTCTAGGTCCTAGTGGTCTGTTAGGATTTAAAAAAAATTATTTTTGTTGAAATCAAAGTCTATTTTGTCTAGTTAGATCATGTGTAGGCTTGATTTAGCTATGTATCTAGTTTATAAAATTTAAATATAATAGAAGATGCATATTTTGTTCCAATGTGTTATTAAATATCTAATTAACATTTTTATGCATAAGTTGATATCACAATATAAGAATAATTTGCTTAGTTTCAAATTTACAATTGTTTAACCATCACATAGAACTTTATTCTATATTTTTATATATCATATCATGTTCTTATAAAAACTTACAATTTGTACACTGTAGACTTTACCAAGTTGAAAATTTGTTAGGTATTTTATTTTGAGAACTTGAAACATATAGTGGAGATGCATAAAAAAACTCTTGTGAGTTTTGATCCAATCTTCCTTAGAGGGTTATTTACATTTACTCAAGAATATTTTTATTTACCTAATCTCTTTCAATAGTTTCATTATTTTTGTTTTGGTCAACACCAATATTATGAATGATTGTTTGATTTTGAATTATTTGCATGGGAAGTGTGTTATCAAGAGCTCTTGAAATATGATTTTAAGTCCTCTTTAATATTATTTGAGCCTGAATCTTCTTCTTTGAATATTATTATCCCTAAAAGCCATGATTGAGCCTTTGAAACAAAATTTTATTTCTTATACAAAACATATAATAAGCAAGCTAATGAAAAAAAATAATATCATTTACCCTTGATTATCCTAAGGTTGAGCTTTTTATTGTTTATATAATTTGGGAGATGTTGGTTGAGAAAAGATGATCAAAGAAAAAAAAATTACATACTTGTGCATATATGCATTAGATGTCTTACTAAAAAAAAGAAGTATATACATTCAGTTGTCTTGCTGTGAAAGGAAAAAAAAAAAAAAAGAGAAAAATAACAAGCATGGTTTTGAAAAAATATGAGCAAATATTGTAAATTGTGCTTCTAAAGAATGGAGAGTGCAAGACTATGGAAAGAAGGTTAGTTGTGGAATGTTAGTGTTCTCTCAGAATAGTCTTTTGAATTCCTGAATATCTTTCGTTTGAAAACTTTAATCCCAATACCCCATTACAACCTTAGATAAAAATCTATTTAATCTCAAGAGTGCATTGGTGGAAACATGACTTGTATGAATAAGAAAGAGAATGGTGATTATTCGTTTATTGTGTGTTGATTTTCTTTCATGAAACTATGTCAAATCTTTTTCTTTTAGATAACGGTTATTTTAATAGACATGTGAGCATTATTTTATTTTTATTTAAATATCTTCTTCTCATATGTAATATTTGAGAGAATAGTCACTATAATTTGAGAGAATCTTTTATGAGCAAATTATCTAGTGAGATTTGACATTGAAATGAATAGTTGATAGTTGTAGAGGTAATTGTCATATAAATTACTGACTTAGTATAATTAATTCACATGACACATGATTTTATATGAGAACATGATAAATGAATATATTTATATAACGTAGAGTTCTATATTTTGTTTTGCATTTTCTAATAAAAAAACTTGCAACTTAGAAATTTGATATTGTAGTACCTGTTTGTATTATAAAATTATTATTCAAATATTTGATCACGATGTTTGTGGATATAATCTTTGAAAATTCTCATGAGTATTTACTCATCCACAAGAGGAAACGTAAGGATTTAAAGGCCTGTTGTATGTTAAAAATAATCGTGAATTGATGGGACTTTTCTGAAATGCTCTATGATGAAGACACATGTCCTCGGTATTACCAAAACACTGTTGCTAAGATCAAGCACCATCGGCGCGCAAAGGTCCTTGCCCCCGAGGTACTCCTCATATAGGATCATGGTATTCAGTACGTTTTACAACCGACACGTAGCCTCGGTCTGATATGGTACCTAGGTCGGTGTCCCTCCCTCGGTTCCGAGATGAACCTTTCCTCGGTGCCGAGGTGTACCCGTCCTAGACGCCTCCTCTACTCCAGGATAAGCTATTGACGTACAGGTCATTAGCCTAGGCTATTCATCATGACCTCGTCTTACACAGTTAGTGTCAGAACGTACTGGAATGCAGGGGCCACAGCCAATGAGGGATGGACGCGTGGCATATGATATCACATCGAAGACAGAGAAACCGCATGTCGTTGCTGACACGCGACTTGGGAAAGCAAACTATTAATTACACCATTCCCTTGATGAGACCGCATTCAATGCGGTAAGCTCGGAAATGAAAGGCAATAAATGCTCCTAATACAGAGCATTTATTACATCCTCCCCGAGAGGAGTACATTGTACCGTCGGCATCCCGATGACCCAACATTGATTGCTCGGGACCCCGAGCAGTTAAGAAGAGAAGACATTCCTCATCAGAATCAGTGCGCACACTGCCTGTACCTAATGATCACCTACTGACTACACTGACAGCAATCATGAGCTTTTGAGGTATAAATACTCCTTGCAAAAGGCAAGACGGGTATGCAACAAAAAACTCTTTACTACAACACACTCAGTGTTTTCTCCTTCCTCTCTCTCAAAGACTGACTAGATCGTCGGAGGGGATACGCCGGAAAACACTCCGGCGCCCTTCTAACTTGTTCTTCTTTGTTCCAGGAACCTCTTTCAGCCTTACTGGATCGTTCTTCCGCTCCCCCAGGGTCTCCCGTCGCCGTTCCAGGTTACCACCGGACCTCGCAGGCTGTTCCAAGCAGCGTGGTTGGTCACTCAACTGGCTCACTCGAAGTTCACCAAGGGAGAGATCTGTTCTCGTTTTTTATATTGTGCAGGATCTTGCACGCACAATCTGGCGCCGTCTGTGGGAAACGACTAATTTTCCTAGTTTTTTCTCTATAAAGAACAGTGACCATGGTGAACACTCGACAGAAAGGAAAAGGACCCCACCAAAGGAGTCTCGAGTTACAAGCTCCCTTTCATCACGGAGGAAGGAATCACACCAATACGAATAAAAGTGCCTCTACTCGGTCAAGAGGGGTTACCCCTCAAACCAGTATGGGAATCAGGTCAGGGGGATCAGCCCCCTTGGCTCGTCAGCTGGCGGAGGTGATTGAAGAAAAGTTTGGCGATAGATTACGTCAGCTGGAAAAGGACAATGTAAACGTCCTAAGCCGGCTCAACGAGTTTGCCGCCTCTGGCGAAGGATCGAGGGATTCATTCCTTTCTCGTGGGCTTCCCGCCCGGGAGGCGAAAACGAAGGATCTAAGAAACCACCTAAACAACAAAGCAGAAAGCTCTAGGGCCCCAAAGCGACCCAGAGCCGGCGAGCATCATCATGACAACCATTCAAGGAAAGCAAGGCCATTGGCCCTGGACGACCTCCGGCGAGGTTTGTCTAGACGAAGGAAGGGAGATGAATCCGAGGAGGACTCAACCCAATCCACACGACGCCCAGGAAATGAGGGGCTTACCGATGAACTCAAGGACTTCAGAAGGCATCCCGTCAGGAAAGAAATTGATCTCAGAGCCCGGTTAGACTCCAGGAGAAAGGGTAAGGCTGTCCAGGATGAGGCCGAGGACGAAGTCATACAAACATCCTTTACGAGGGAGATCAGTGAGATGGAGGTCTCAAGAAAGTTTGTCGTGCCGCGGTTCAAAACTTATGACGGGCGGTCCGATCCCGAAGCCCATGTCAGGCAATACAAGCAGATGATGTCCCTCTATCATTCGGACCAACGGTTTCTCTGCCGAGTGTTTCCTATGAGCTTGGGGGACTCTGCGATGAAGTGGTTCGAGGCGCTTCCCCCAAACAGTATTGGGTCCTGGAAGGAATTGACTAAGCAGTTCCTGGCTCGATTCATTACGGGGAGTAAGCGCCCCAAAGACATTGGATCATTGCTGACCCTCAGACGGAGGGAATCCGAGACTCTTCGCCAGTACGCCATCCGATACTGGGAAGAGGTTAATGAGGTAGAAGGCTGCTCGGAGGTCATGGCAGCAGCATCTTTCCGGCTCGGCTTGGCAAGGGACACGGACCTGTACCGATCCCTGACCAAGAAGACCCCCTCGGATATGGGGGAACTAATGGCCCGGATAAACAAATACTCGAGGGTTGAGGACGAGATGGGAAGTAGCAAAGGCCGAGCCCTCCAATCTAAGAGAAAAGAGAAGGAGCGGGAAGATATCCCCCGAAAGGGATTGCTACCCCCTCCAGGGGGTCCGTCCAAAGGAATTCACACTGTTTTCAAGGAACCCATCTTCAAGCTGCTCCATAAAATCAAGCACGAGCCGTTCTTCAAATGGCCGCCCAGGATGCAGAGCGACCCCTCCACCCGTGATCAAAAGGTTAGGTGTTCCTATCACCGGGATTTCGGGCATCGCACCGAAAGCTGCAGGGTGTTCAAATCGTTCTTGGAAAGATTGGTCCGAGACGGATATTTGAAAGAGTACATAGAGCCCAGGCCAGAAGAGAGACAAGCCCTTGCCCCGACCGAGGAGCCGGACAACATCATAGATGTCATCCATATATGTCCCCTGGATCGCCCCACGTCCAAGGAACTCGAGTCCGACCTCAAAAGGGTAGCTTTTACAAGGAGGGTAGCCGAGGTTGATGTAGGGCCACCGAGTAAAAGGGCCAGGACGGGTGAGCTTGGCATTACATTCTCCGACGCGGATTTGACAGGCGTAGTGACTCCTCATAACGACGCCCTTGTCTTGACCCTGAGGATAGGGAAATTCGATGTCAAAAGGATTTTGATAGACTCTGGAAGTTCCTCGGAGGTGATGTACTCCGAAACTTTAAAACGGATGGGTCTTGGCCCCAAAGACCTCACCAAAGTCAGGACACCCCTCATCGGATTCAACGGCTCATTCGCCCTGCCCGTGGGGAAAATCACATTGCCAGTTGTCACAGGTCCCTTTGTCATCGACACCGAGTTTGTCGTGATCGATACGGACTCTCCCTACAACGTGATTATGGGGCGAACATGGCTGCATGCGTTGGGAGCGGTGCACTCCACTTTCCACCAGAAATTAAAATTCGCCACGCCAGAAGGTATCATGGAGATCCGGGGGGACCAAGCGTCCGCGAAAAATTGTTTTTATTCAGCCGTTCGAGCCGGGCGTTCAGCCAGGAGAAGGGGCGAGCACCGGAAGAGATTATGGAAAAATAGCAATTACAGTCCGGGCGTCCAGGAATGGATGACCCCCGGATAGACCCAACTGAGCGGTCGGTAGAAGACCTCCGGAAGGTGCCCTTGGTAGAGGGAGAAGAAGAGAGGTATTTCTTAGTTGGGACCTCGATGCCCACAGCCGAACAGGAGGAGATGATCGAGTTCCTAAGGGGAAATACAGACGTGTTCGCGTGGAACGAAATGGAAATGACGGGGGTAGACCCCGAGATAATCACACACAGGCTGCATGTTGACCCGTCGCACAAGCCAGTCAAACAGAGGCCACGACGCATGGCCCCCACATCACACCAGCGCGGTCAACGAGGAAATCGACAAACTCCTGAAGGCCGACGCCATTCGAGAGATACAGTTCCCAGAATGGCTGTCTAATACGGTGTGCGCAAAGAAGAAAGGGGGAAAATGGCGTGTCTGCGTAGACTTTACAGATCTAAACAAGGCATGTCCCAAGGACGACTACCCCCTGCCAAAGGTGGACCAGCTGGTAGATGCCACTGCCGGATATGAACGAATGGACTTCCTGGATGCCCGAGCAGGATATCATCAGATCCCTCTCTATCCCCCGGATCAGGAAAAGACGGCGTTTATCACTCCGAAGGGAGTTTACTGTTACAAAGTGATGCCGTTTGGACTAAAGAACGCCGGGGCAACATACCAAAGACTGATGAATCGGATGTTCAAAAAGCAGATCGGCAACACCATGGAGGTCTACATAGACGATATGCTGGTGAAGAGCAAACGGAGTTGTGATCATCTGACAGATTTGGCGGATACCTTCTCCACCCTCAGGGAGTATGGGCTGAAGCTGAATGCGGCAAAGTGCGTTTTCGGAGTGGAATCAGGTAAATTCCTCGGATACCTGGTTAGTCAACGAGGAATCGAAGCCAACCCAGATCAGATTCAAGCGATCCTGGACATCCGGAGCCCCCGCACTGTCCGAGAAGTCCAGAAACTCACAGGGATGCTGGCTGCACTTAACCGTTTCGTCTCACGCTCCTCGGACAAATGCAAACCCTTTTCGGAGCAATCAAGAGTGCTGGGAAGAATATGTGGAGCCAGGGGTGCGAGGACGCCCTGGCTGGAATCAAGGAATACCTAAGGACTCTTCCAACCTTATCCGTCCCCATCCAGGGGGAGATGCTGTTCTTGTACCTGGCAGTATCTGAGTTTGCGGTAAGCGGGGTACTTATCCGTGAGCATGAGCACCGCCAGAAGCCGATTTACTATATAAGCAAGGCGCTCCTGGACGCAGAGAGACAAGATATCTACCCTAGAGAAACTGGCTCTATCCCTGGTCACCACTGCAAGGAAACTGCGGCATTATTTCCAGGCGCACCCAATCACTGTCCTTACCGATCAGCCCTTGAAAGCGATCTTGAGGAAAGCGGAACTCTCCGGAAGGATTTCCAAGTGGGCAGTAGAGTTGGGGGAGCACGACATTCATTTCAAACCCCGAACTGCGATAAAAGGTCAAATATTGGCAGACTTCATAGCTGAGTTTTCGGGGGAGCATCCCGTTCTAGAAGGACCGCCTCCTCCCGACTTAGCGTCTCCAACGAATTGTGAAGGATCGCCATGGCTTTTGTGTGTGGACGGTTCGTCAAATAGTAAGGGGTCCGGAATCGGTATCTTGCTGACCTCTCCAGATGGGATTATTGCGGAGCAGGCCGTTCGGCTGGGATTCAAGGCTTCGAATAATGAAGCTGAATACGAGGCCCTCATCTCAGGACTTCGGTTAGCTGAGGCGACTGGAGTTACCGATTTAATCGTGCATTGTGATTCTATGCTAGTAGTCAATCAAGTCAACGGAGAGTTTGAAACAGGGACCCTAGGATGAAGGCCTACCATCACCAGGCGACGACTGTAAATCGAAGGTTCGGCCGGATTGAAATCAAACAAGTGTCCCGAGACAAGAACACACATGCCGACGCCCTGGCTTGTCTAGCCTCGGCGGTGGACTCCTCCCAGTCGCGCAGGATCACCATTGAATACCTTCCGCATCCTGCATAGACCATGCTCCCGAGGCAATGGTCATCCAGGACGCACACAAGCCGCCCAGTTGGATTGATCCCTTTCTCAGGTTCCTAACAACAGGAGATCTCCCGGAGTGTTCAAAGGAAGCAAGGAAGATAAAACTCAAAGCTCCAAGATTTTGGGTCTCTCCGGATCAGAAACTGTATCGGAGGTCTTTCTCAGGGCCTTACTTGCTATGCGTCCAAGAAGACCAAGTACAAGACCTTCTCTATGAGGTACATGAAGAATATGCGGGGGGCACTCTGGGGGCGATCAATGGCACACCGCATCATGTCTCAGGGATATTGGTGGCCGCAAATGCAAAGGGATGCGCGCGCATACGTCCAAAAATGCGACCAGTGTCAGAAGTTCTCCCCTGCAATCAGGCAACCCGCGGGGGACTTACACCCCCTGACCAGCCCTTGGCCATTCGCCCAGTGGGGGCTCGATTTGGTTGGACCCCTGCCTAAGGCTCCGGGAAATAGGAAGTTCCTCATTGTGGCCACAGATTACTTCACCAAGTGGGTAGAGGCGGAGCCGTTGACTCATATCCGCGACATAGATGCCAAAAAGTTCGTCTGGGAGAACATAATCATTAGGTTTGGGATTCCCCGGGCACTGGTGTC